>VDFB02148602.1:0-160842 GCA_007258455.2 Sequoia sempervirens | reverse complement strand
GAATCTTGGTATAAGGTGACACAAAAGCAATCTACAAGGATCAAGAACTATGTTGTAGACACATTGTTAGATGCTAAAAGGATACAATATATGCTACAAATAACACAAACATATGTTGTAGGGGTTCAAACTACAATATCAACTCAAAAACACCCAAATGTTTACACACATAAAATAACCCACTTTAGAGTAACAAACTCATAAAATTATCAATCACAAATCACACACATAGTCCTAGAAGATAACTTTTGAAAAAATAATATTCTAATATATTTTA
Organism: Sequoia sempervirens; assembly: GCA_007258455.2. Classification (NCBI taxonomy): domain Eukaryota; kingdom Viridiplantae; phylum Streptophyta; class Pinopsida; order Cupressales; family Cupressaceae; genus Sequoia; species Sequoia sempervirens. The sequence goes on along the minus strand of VDFB02148602.1, from coordinate 160,565 downwards.
ACTAAAAATACAAAATTTATACTCATTTACAAAATACTGAGAAAAATATGAGATTTCACTATTTCCCTCTTTCTTGCTTATTGGCCTATCACATGTTCCTATGTTCCTTGAACTATCTTCCTCTAAGTTCCATTTTCTATATTTTTCTCCCACCATTCCTCTATTGTCCTCTCTATTATAACTCTCTTTTCTATTTTTTTTCTTGTGCAAAAAACCCCCAAAATTTGGAAACTTCCTCCCCCCAAAATCCTACCTAAACTTGGTGTAGCATATAAAATTTGGTCATTAATTCCCAACTACCTATTTTTGAGTTCAAAAGTACCACTTAGACTTTCTCTCTACCATTTTCCCTTGCCACTATTCATTTATGAGCCCACGAGTAGGTATTTTCTTGCCCCAACATAAAAAAAAACAAATTTTAAAATATTATAGCTCATACATGATGATAGTTGAAGAAAATAAGGGGCCTAAAGAATGTTTCCCCTGCATCAAGCTATCGGGGTAGAATTTTTTTGTAAGCTCCTACTCACTAAGTAAAATTCTATGTTGTTGTAGGTTAATGATCTTACTATTATGGTTCAACAACTCAATTATCTTGGGTTAACTAAAATGACTTCAACTCTATTGGGCTTAACCATGTGACATCCTCCACTGATCTAGGTCCTTAAATTTTACTAAATAGTCACTATACTACTTGTCCCTTGTCTGTCTAACCATTCTAGAATCCATAATACATTCAATCTCCTCTCATGCTCTCTTGGGTAGCCTCTCCTTCCATTTTTTTGGTAATGTTTTCTTTTTCTTTCTGGGATGATGTCTCTCACTCATAGTAAGAATATAAGTCAAAAACATAAAAAATTGGAGAAATATCCAAACCTATAGGTAACTCCAATTTGTAAGCATTTGGTGAAAACTTCTTGATAATTTTACATGGTCCAATCTTCCTCCACTTGAGCTTGTTATAGGTGTGGCTAGGAAATTTTTCATTTTGTAGGTGTACCAATACCATATCTCCCTCTTCAAAACTCTTTTCTCTCCTTTTAAAATCAAAATTCTCTTTATACTATTGTAGACACGTAAAATGTACTTATTGACATTGGACATCTGATCCTGACCACTAACATCGTTTCATCCTAAATCATACTTCGGTCTAACCATTTAATCAAATGCCTTTATTTGATTAAATTCGTTAATATTCCTCTCTTAATTAAATAAATCAGTTATCTAATTAAGTCATCCTTTCTCGATAATTAAATTAACCATTATGATCTAATTATCCTATTTAATTAAATAATTAATTAAATATCTAAAGTCTATCTATTAAATTAAATAAATTCAAACCTTATTTAATTTAATCTAACATCATCTTTTTTAATTAAATAAATAAAAATCCTTATTTAATTAATCCTTTATCACATTCTTCTCATATTTGATTTAAATAAATCCATAAATTTAAGTCAAATAGGTTACATCATTTAATATCCCTTCATTGCAAAATTAATTAAAAACTCTTGATTTTCAATTTTAATCTCTTCTCATGTCCCATCCTCCATCTTTTACCACTTGCAAATGAAAATAGAGTTATTTGATTTATTAAATCTCTATTTTCTTCAACAAGGCATCTTTTAAGGAATATTCCTCAAGTTTGAATTCAAAATCCAAGTGGACTTTGTCCTTCCAACAAGGCATTTACTCCACTTACAAAGTCCTTTTTCCTTGAGACAAGTGGCATTCAATGCACATTCTTTCCCTCTTACATGTCATTTCAACAATTTCAAAACTCAAATATATGTATTTATTGACACATTCTTCAAAACTTGCACAACCTCCATCCACTCACTTGTTGACAAGTGGCACTTTGTCATTGGCTAATTCTTAGTCCCACATTGCTCCATTTTGGACATTCTTCCATATTCTCATCCTATAAATAAGAGGCTAATATCCTTATTTTATCATCCACAATTTGAGTAAACTTACTATGCTCAAATATTTAGCAATCTTCATCCATATTTTTGAATTTGTAGCTAGGTTATGCAGATTTTTGTCTTGAAGCACCCATCACTCTTCATCAAAGTGGATCACAATCTTCATCAAATCATCAAAGCTAGAATTAGAGTTGGGAAAGGGCCAATTTTCACATCAAATTGGCACCAATTCCCCCATGGGATCAAGAGTTTGCATTGTCTTCAATAGGATTTAGCTTACTTTATTTTTCTTTCATTTCATTCTTGCTTTATTTCCTATTTAAAACTTTTCTAATGGATTTCATGGGGAATCCTTGTCCTTACTTGCATATGATCTCCTAATGTGCTTGTTTATTGTGTTTTGTAGGTATTTGGATTGGGGTTCTACATTTTGGCACTAGAAGGAGGGCTATCTCATTTTCTAATCATGTTTTTGTCAAAAATTCCACATTTTTCTTTGTCTACAAGAAAACTCCGCCACTGGAAGCTCAGCATCGTTGTTTAGCACCGCTGGTTCTCTAATGTCGCTATATGGAACCACTGAAAATTTAAATTGTGACGCCTCAATCTTCCTGCCCAGAAATTTGAATTCCAAACTGCATCGTTGAACCTGTTTGACCCATGGGAATCTTTCAAAATCCAAAACTACACCACTGGCTAAAAGTGCAATGCATTCATGCTCACTGGTTTGGTTGTAGAGCGATACTGACTAGAAAGTGGTGCTATACAACACCGCTGGGGAAATCAAACTACAATGTGTTCGTGGATTGCACCACTGGAGGGGAGTATAAAGTGAAATTTTATATGTAGCACATGCTTCTTTTCAAATTATGGTTCTTCTGTCTATTTTCTACCTTTTTGACCTCTATTTTTGTAGAATCTAACTAATTTTCTTGTAGGTTGGATCGATCAAAGATGAAAAGGAAGAGAAGCATGATGATGTCATTTCACAAAAACAAGTGTTTTTAAACACTCTAGTGTTTGTTTAACACTCTTGGAGGATTCATTATTCCTCTTAAGGAAAAAATTGTCATCTTTTTATGCTTAGGATTTACTAATTTCGTTTGGGCTTTAAAAAGAAATTTTGAATTCTTGTTACAAAAAGGTTAAAAAGAACATTAGGACTCAAATTTACTAAAGTTTGTTTTGGGATTAAAAAATTGAACAAGGCAAATTGTCACAGTTACGTTAGTGCTTTTAAAATGAATTCACTTTTTCTTTAAGGATTTAAAATAAACAAGTGTTTGCATTGTTTTGCAATTACATACACAAAGTACTATCATTAAAAGATGTATGCGCTTCTCTCACGCCTCACGGTGATCTTGAAAATCAAAAGGTTTTTGGTGACATTAAGTTGCGTAAATAATTTCCCATATACACTTCAATTTGGGTTTAAAATTGAACAAATTGTGTGATTGTGAGTAAATATATTGCATGTGTTCTCCCTTTGTTTCTAAACGAAGGTTGATCAAACTATGAATACATTTACTCCCTATTTTTTTTTATCTTAGAGGGTCTGCCTTGGGGAAAAAGTACTCACGCAAGGGAACGAATCAACCAGTAACACTCTAAACCTGAGAGTATTTCTAGTCAGGATATAAATGTGGGTATTGGAATAAATGCCAATATCATGTGGTTGGCTCTGACAAGAAGAGCAACAATGGTCTCTTGCCACGTTGGGTCAACTGCTACGAACAAAAAGTCCTAACTAAAACCCATGTTTTAGAATTACCAAAATCCTTGATCTATTTGTTGGTGAAAGAACGGTTGTTCTGAAGCCGCCCCACACTTTTACAGTCTTTTATTAGAAATGGAAAGCATGCCATGGGAGTTTCATGGGTGTTGATGCTTGGCTGCCCCGTATAAGTGAGTGCTATGGAGGGGAGCCAGTGGGGTCAATAATCTAACCATTCGCTGAAGATAAGCGTAGCTGGACTTGTCCAAGTGGGGACTCAACAAATATTGTCTTTCATATCCATAGGGTTGTGCTTATTCTTGGTTACAAAACACTTTTCTTGTTCAATTTTTTTTGGAAGCAAACACTTAACATCATCATCAAAATTTCAAACCCTTTAGGAGGCAAATACAATTGACCAAATTCATGTGTTATTGCTTGCCCTTGGGATTCACATCCTTAGAGGTTTCTAAACACTTGAACTTACATCTCAATTTTCCTACTAAAGATAAACAATAGGTAACCCTTGCCTTGAATTCATCAAATTTCCACATAACATACTTTGTGGGATTTGAAGAAATTAAGACATTGGACATCTAGTTTGGAAACCTAATCAAAGAAGTGTTTATGGTAAAACAAAGTCACTAAGCAAAGATAACAAAATTGGCTCTCACATGTGTTGAAACCTTATGATTTCCAAGAAAGTCAAAATCTGAAAATGAAAGTCCTTGAGTCAAAGTTCAAAATTTAGGAGTCACACTCGAAAGGTCATCAAGAAATACAATTGGAAGTGAAATCAAAAGCAACATATCAAAATAAGAAAAAAATTCACAAGGTTCTATAGACTCATTCCTTTGAACAATCTAGAAATGTATGCTCAATTTGAACCACTTCTTAGTTATAGAGGTCGTTAGAAGTATCGTATGTTCTTCAACACCAAGGTCTAGTAAACATGCATCTTTTTAGGTACATCGTAGGATCAAAATAAAACCCTCATTCATCTTTGAACATCAAAACCAAACTCATCTCATCAACAACTCTTCGAAAGTCTTGAAAAATCCTTTATGTTAAACTTTGGATAAATCATTTGAAATCAATCCAAAATCACCTTGTTTGATTGAATGTGTGTAGATGCATCCTTCTCCACATATTTGACCAAATTATCAAAACTTGTGAACAAATTCATCCCTTGATAACATCCAACATCTAGGAATTTAAGAGTTCATTATCAAAATCATCTTGTTTGGATATGAGTGTTTACATGAATCCTCTTCTCACACCTAGACAAATTAGCATCTTGTGAATGATTTAACTCTAGGACAACATCCAACCTCTTAGAGTTCACGAATTCACCAAAATCCAAATCCAAAACAAATCAGTCCTAAATAAAGTCTTAAAATTTTAACACACCCTTCAAGATTTTCTCAAAGAGTTCCAATCATCCATCAAACATCCATCTTACATCCATATCATTATCATCCTTTGATCTTGAATCATCCTAAAATCTCTCTTTTGAACTTAAAGATATATCAATCCAAAGAATTAGAGATTCATCTCCTATATTATTCAAAAATTGATCCCTATTTTATGGTGCAGACTAGATCTCAACACAAGAAGAACATGGAAGCCAACAAAGAAACACCCGCTTCAAGTGACCTAAGCCAAACAAACTCCGAAATGAATCCCGTCGAATCAAGCAATCCTTTGACTAACTTTCTCTCATCATCACAAAATCCACAAGAGGAAAGCCAAGAAGAGGATCTTACCTTTGGGATGTCACATGAGGAAATCACCGAAATGATCCAAAATATAGAGAACCATAATATTATCAATATCATGATGAGACTCAGCCCTTCACTATACATGCTCGAACTAGCAAAACAAGGGGCCAAACCACCTTCTAATTTCGACATGAGCTCTCTAGTGGAACCATCTTTTGAGGTCATGCCTCCAATTTCATCCACACTCCCCATCTCATCTACACCCCCATCCCAAAGAATCACTCAAAACATCCAGCAAATCACATCTTTTTCTCCAACTCAACCTAATGTTAATAAGGGAAATGCATTTCTTAGTGCCATTCAAACACACCCCCTTTTCAATAATCAAGACTTGGATGCAAACATCATTTTGGAACAAAACATACCCCAAAATCCATTACATAAGTATACCTATCACTTTCCATGATCCTAATGATCCATGGACATCATCCTTTCATGCAACACCCCAAACCTCTCTCCCCATAACTTCACAAGGAGAGGGTGACATATTCGGACCAGGGGGAATTTTTGACACTGTACCATTTTCTCAAGAAATCACATCCATCACATTTTCACCTCTTCTGCCATTAGCACCATTATCCAAACCACTATTTGGCTTGGGGCTCCCACCTTTACCAAATATCAATCAAAAATAAAACCAACATCCCAAAAATCAATCAAAACATCACACCAAACTCTCAAAACTTGTCATCGACATCGCAAAAATAGATGACAACTACACAAGCAATCAAAACATCATCAACCACCCCCCTAACATCTCAAAACATGGTCTCTGAAGGACCAACCACATTGATCACACCATCCACCACTCAAATCACCAACACAACATCACCTCTCACCACCACCACAAGCACCATTCTGAATTCACCACCACCCCCACCACCACCAATCTCCAATATACCAAGCCAATACAACATGGCATTACAAGCAGCTTGGCAAGCTACTTATCAAAAGGAATTCCTACAAGTACAAAAGAAAAAAGTCATGTAATTAGCTACTCAACAAGCTGCACAACTAGCTGCCCAACAAGCCACTCAAGCAGCACAAGATGCTCAGGCTACCCAAATCACACAACAAGTGTAGCAAGATGCACAAGACTAAGCCTTATTTCAACAATAAAAACAACAAGTAGCTCAAGCTACACAAGCACAAGCACAAGTGACACAAGAAGAAGCACAAGCTCAAGATCAAGCTCAGGTGCATGCCCAATATCAAGCATAACAAGCACAAGAAAATGCACAATATTTTGCACAAAAACAAGTAACACAACTACAAGCATATCAACAAGTGATAAAACAATACCAAGAGCAACAAGAAACAACCCAATTAGCAGCCCAACAACAAGTGTTGTTGGTGCAACAACAAGCATTGTTGGTGCAACAAGAAGCGTTGTTGGTGCAACAACAAGTACAACAATAGGCTCAACAATAGACAATATTAGCACAACAACAACAAGACAAACAAGTGTTGTTTATACAATAACAAGTGCAAGCATACATTTCTCAGCAAAATGTACAGATACCACCAATCAACACATCAACCACTCCACCCATCACATCCACAAGCGAACCACCTCTAAACACTTTCATCCCACCTCCTAATCCACAAAATGATGTAACAACACAAATCAGGTTGCTCTCACAACAAGTGCTCAATCTTCAATTAGGGCAAACCACAAGAACATCTAGTAACTTGTGTCCTTATCCATTCGACAAGAACCTTGTGATGAAACAATTCCTGAAGGGATTTGAGATCCCCAAGTTTGACAAGTACCGTGGGATGGGAAACCTTGAAGATCACATAAGGGAATTCCAGGTTCATTGCATGGAAGTCGCGTATGACGATACCTATTTGATGCGGCTATTTCCTAGGAGTTTGGCAAGCCACGCTATGGAATGGTTCTCTCACCTACCCACAGGCATCAAGACATTCCAAGAAATCATAGATGCATTCATCAAAAACTATGCATGCAATATCGCCATGGATGTTAGTCTTAAAGAACTATCGGCTCTGAAACAAGGTAAGAATGAATCATTTGCTTCATTCCTACAACGATGGCGATCCAAGGCCAATGAAAGTAAATGGGTCATGCCCGAGGAACAACAAGTGTGCACCATCATATCCAACCTTGAGCGCCTCTTGGAATTCCATCTCAAGGTTCAAGGGATCATCACATATGAACAGTTGATTTCCAAGATGCTCAGAATTGAATGAGCCCTTATGATACAACCCGGAGGATCAACTTCATATCCTGAACAACAGAATAATCATCCACTGACCAATTACAATGAAAAACCTCGCACATGGGAAAGAAACAAAAATATTACCAATGATGGTGTCGTCGATGCCAAAGTTGTCATCAGTACACCTCAAAAAAACACACCCACACCACAACAACAAATCCAAAACCATCATCAAATGAACACAACACAACAACCAAACAACCAAGTAATCAATAACGTCAATGACCAAAGAGGACCTCCCCAGTGAAACAAGAACTTCACCAAGAAAAAGTACACCACTCTTGGGGAACCACTCGAAGTCATCATGAAGAAATTACTAAATGAAAACCTCATCAAAACTCCTACCTATGAGAAATACCAAGAACCAGATGTTAAACCTCCTTGGTACAACAAAAAATAGCTCTGCAATTTCCATAAAATCAAAGTGCACACCATGAACAATTGCATGAGATTAAAAACATAGTCCAAGATCTCATCAATCAAAGAATCATAAATGTGGAACAACCAACAGAGAATCAAAATCTCAAAATATACATGAATCCGATGCCTAACCATAACAATAAAGGGAACAATAACACTGATAAGGGGAAAGGAACCTTCAAAAATGTGAAACATGTGTATGAAATTGTAGTCGCCTCCCTAGATGAATACTGCATAGTAATCACTATCAAAGGAGCCCAAGCTGATTGTGGAGTCACCACAAGAGGCAGAAAAGTTACTATCGTAGGATCATCCCAACCAAATAGAACTTTCATGTCCAATTCAAGATCCATTCCCAATGGTTACAATGTCCTTGATCAGCTAAAAATAATGCCAACACAAATCTCCATCATGGAGTTGTTAAAAATCTCATCCGCCCACAAGAAAATCCTTGAGGAAGCATTGGCTTCATCCACCATCCCCGCAGATCTTGATGTAGAACATTTCCAAGCTATGGTCGGCAATATCATTACCTCAAATCTCCTTACATTCTCTAACCAAGATTTTTCGTCTCAACCATCTCATAACCATGCACTCCATTTAGAGGTCCTAGTGCAGAAAAGTAAAGTCAAGTGAGTCTTGGTGGATGGAGGTGCAAGCTTGAATATTTGTTCCCTCAATCTCATTAAGCAGTTAAAAATATCAGAGGATTCCATCAACAAAGGAAAATGTATTACAATTAGAGCATATGATGATCAAGAAAGAGTGTCCCAAGGCACAATCAAAATCCATATTCAAGTAGGGCCATCTATCATGGAAACCACCTGTCAGGTCCTATACCTCAACTTACCCTATAACATTCTCCTAGGACGTCCATGGATTCATGCAATGCAAGTGGTAGCATAAACTCTCCATCAATGTGTCAAATTCACATATGAAGGACAAGAGGTCACCATCCATGGAGATCTTGAACCATTCTCCTATTGTAAGAACCTTGAGGCAAAATACTATAAAATCCCTCAAGTGCCTAAAAATGATGAAGGCCCATCAACACCGTACATTGATCTAGCCACCCCCACTTCCACTTCTATGATAGAGACACCCACCACTCCCACCATTCCCACCATCTCTGATATCAAAATCATCATCTAGGATAATGGTTGCAGAAATTACAATATTACCAAAAATGCTTTTGTGGTTGGAGAGTTACCACAATCTCCTAGATCACGAGGATGTCTGCAATCAAATGAAGCTTCCACATCTCAAAAATCCCCTGAAGACTATCCCCAATTTAGAAGTTGGGGAGATCTCGGCCAAGAAGTCATAGAGGAGGACCCATCTCATCTCCTATACCAAGATAGTAGACCAACAACCAATCTACCAATGGATGACAAAAGCAAAGGTCTGCAAATGATGCTTGCAATGGGATATGATAGAAACCAGAGACTTGGGAAAAATGACAATGGGATTATAATACCTATCATTCCAGAGACACGAATGAGAAATATTGGCCTCAGATGTACCCCTCTAAGTATAACCATACGTGGCCAAAGTCCTCCAGTTAGAAAGGTCAATAATCCTGCTCAATAATCTACATCTGAACTTCACTTACTCGTACCTACAAGCTGAGTCATAGACAACTTCACATTTGACATAACTAAAATTTGTAGTAGTAGCGATGATGAGGATCCCATAACCAACCTACCCAGGCTCTTCGAGGATACTACCCTTCTCATGATTAGCACCTTATCCTTTGAGTCAGACCATCAAAATCATGAAATCTGCCTAGTTTACCCCCAACTTATTGATTATGACCAACGAGGACCACCAGTTCTTGACACATTCAAAAATGATGAGGCACTCTTAGAATTCATTGGACTACAAGATAACATTCCATGTGGGGATCAAAAAGCAGGATTCATCATTGAGCTAGATACACATGCATATTATGGGGAAACGATTGAATCCCTTTGTTGCAAAAGTGAGAAACTAAGAATAATATCTAAGTCCTTGAGTGAAAACCACACTGTGGCACTCTCTGACATGGAAAAAGTAAAAAGAAAGGACACATCCAATGGTGAAAATATCTCTGAGGTGTTTGAGGATGGGGGGATTCAATCTTCCTTTCAGAGCTCTTCATCAATAAAAATCAGTAGTCCTAGTAGAAAAGTGTAATCCAGTTAATCTAGGAACATAGGAGACCCCGCACATCACATTCTATGCAGAATCATTACTATCAGAAGAACAAGAAATCTTATTAGCCTTCTTAAGGGAAATACAAGTTAACTTTGCATGGAGCTATGTAGACATGCCAGGGCTCGATTTAGAAATTGTAGAACTTCATCATCTAGCAGTATATCCTGAAGCAAAGCTCGTTAGACAAAAGCTTAGAAAAATGCACCCTCAGATCGCCCTGCTAGTGAAAATGGAACTAAAGAAGCTATTAGATGCAAGATTCATTTGACCGATAGATTATCCAGAATGGGTGTCAAACCTAGTTCCTGTCTCAAAACCTGATGGGGGCATCAAAAGCTGCACAGATTTCAAAGACTTGAACAAAGCATGTCCAAAAGATGATTTCCCGTTGCCCAATATTGACATGATCGTAGACATGACAGCGGGACACAAAATGCTTTCCTTGATGGATAGTTTCTCAGGATACAACCAGATAATGATTGCTAAAGAAGACCAACATAAAACAACCTTCACTTGTCCATGGGGGACTTACTGCTGGAATATGATGCCATTCAGCTTGAAAAATGCAGGAGCAACATACCAAAGAGCCATGACATTAGTCTTCCATGACATGATCCATAAAATTATCAAAGATTATGTTGATGACATACTAGCCAAATCCAAAAAGAGGAAGGATCACATAGCAACTTTGAGCACTATTTTTGACAGGTTGGAGGAATACAAGGTCTGATTAAATCCAAAGAAGTACGTCTTCAGTGTAAAATAAAGAAAATTGCTAGGATATATAGTGTCAATGAGAGGTATTGAGGTAGATCCAACAAAGGTAAAAGAAATCCTTGAGATGGAGGCACCCAAAAAATTGAAACAATTAAGAGGTCTCCAAGGTAGACTTCAGTCCATCCAAAGGTTCATAGCACAACTGGTAGATAAAAAAAATCCATACTCTCACCTACTTCACAAGGGAGTAGCATACAAGTGGGATAAAAAGTGTGAAGAAGCCTACAATAAGATCAAAGAATATCTACTTACACCACCAGTCCTAATGCCACCAATCCTAAGAAAACCATTAATTCTCTATATGTCAGCAACAACAACAACCCTCGGTGCTCTCCTAGCTTAGCATGAGAAAAATGGGACAGAAAGGGCCATATATTATATCAGCAAGACAATGATTGGGCATGAGTTAAACTACTCATTCATCAAAAAATCATGTCTAGCAGTAGTGTTTGCATCACAAAAATTCAGACATTACATGTTGGCACACAAAATAAAACTCATCGCCAAAATCAACCCTCTCAAGTACTTACTATCAAAAGCAGTTCTCACTGGAAGGATGGATAAATGGGTCATGATACTATCAGAGTATGACATTCAATATGTGGAGCAGAAAGCAATTAAAGGCCAAGTCATCGCAGATCAGCTTGCAGAAGCACCAATCTATTCAGAGAGTCCTCTCATCTCAGAGTTTCCAGATGAATCCATCTTCAATCTCAACATAACTGACCACTGGAAACTTTACTTTGATGGCTCATACACCCAACATGGATCAGAAGCTGGTGTCTTATTTATCACCCTACAGGGGGACTACATACCAAGGTCCTATAAATTGGCATTCCCTTGCACCAACAACATTGCAGAATATGAGGCTTTAACCATAGGTCTTAGAATAGTAGTACAGTGGTACATCATGGCCCTTAGAGTATATGGAGACTCTCAGCTGATAATAAACAAAGTGAATAGTGAGTACCAGACTAAGGATGATAAGCTCACTCCATACAAAAAACTAGTGGAGACTCTCAAGGAATCCTTTATCGAAATCACATTTGAGCAGATATCCAAAGCCAACAACAGAGAAGTAGATGCCATGGAAACAATTGGATCCCTATTGGACATTCCTCACAACGTTCTAAAACATGAATTCTTGGTAGACCAGCTTCTTGTGCCCACATTCAAGGTACCGAAATTAGAATTTGTGTGTGAAATCGTTGGTCCCAGTGATCCCTGGTACCATGACATTTATACCTACCTACAAATAGGGGCCATACCTACCGATTTACCTTCAACCTTAAAATGAACCTTTGTCAAAAAGGCATCCCGATTCATCATCCTATGAGATACCCTATATTGTAGGAGCATGGAATTAGCCTTATTACATTTTTTAAATGCTGAGGAGGCATTGACCTCTTTAACTGAGGTGCATAACGACATCTGTGGTTCACACTTGAGTGGAATGACCCTAGCAAAGAAATTACTGAGGATGGGGTATTATTGGCCTACAATGGAAGGAGAGGCACATGACTACGTTAGAAGGTGTCTACAATGTCAACAACATGGGGACCTCATCCATGCTCCAACTCAAGAACTTCATCCCATCATCACACAATGGGCCTTTTTGCAGTGGGGACTCGATCTCATCAAAAAAATCACTCCCACTTCATCTAATGGCCACTTTTTCATCATAACAACCACTAAGTACTTTACCAAGTGGGTGGAAGCCATACCTATGACATATATAACTAGGAAGCAGATATCAAAGTTCATCCTGACCTATCTCATGCGCCGCTACGATGTCCCACAAGCCATTATCTCAGATAATGGGACACCATTCAAAAATCAAGATGTCCATGACTTGTGTGAAAAATTCAAAATTCAACATCGCTTCTCCACCCCATACTATCCCTAAGGCAATGGCCAAGCAAAAGCCACAAATAAAACCATTTTAAAGATCCTCAAGAAAACATTCAACGACACAGGTTGTGACTGACATCTACAGCTCAATCCCACCCTCTGGGCCTACCGAACCAGCATCCGCACACCCACCGACGCCACTCCCTTTTCCCTAGTCTATGGATCAGAAGCAACACTCCCCATTAAGATCAAGCTCTCGTCACTAAGAATATCACTAAAAAACCTCATCACGGATGAGGAGTATCGAGTATCAAGATTGAATGAGTTGGAGCTACTGGATGAGTGGCGTATAGATGCTTTAAATCATTTTCAAGTCTATCAAAACATACTCAAGAGGAGCTATAATAAGAAAATTAGAAGCAGAACATTCCAAGTTGGAGAACTAGCACTAAAGGAGAATCAGAAAAACGTCCCAAATCCAAACAATAAAGGAAAATTTGAACCCAATTGGTTGGGACCATTTGTTATCACAACAAGCTATAGGTAAGGGGGATATCAATTATCAACACTCAAAGGGGAACCTCTGCAAGATCCCATGAATAACTCTCATCTCAAAAAGTTTTATGCCTAATCTTTCAAGGTATAGAACCAAGCAAAAAATTAAAAAAAATAGAAAATGCCTGGAAAAAATGGTTACTTTGGTGAAACCTAGCAAACAGGTGTCTTGGTGACAACAAAAAAATAAAAAAAGAAAAAAATCCAAAAAAATCAGAAAAAGGATCAAAACAATAAAGAGAAAAATTTTCCTCTAGTGAAAACTACTTCGGTGGCACTTTGGACAAGTACCTTGGTGAAAACTTGGCAAATAGGTGCCTTGCATAAATAAGCACTTTCCATCCACCAGGATCTTCACGGCTTGTTCTACATCATCCATCCATTACGTCTCCATCATCCATTGCATTCAGATCTCCATCCATCCATCATCCACCCGCATGCTCACCATAGCTTGGTCCTGTGTTCATATCATGATCCCTCCTAAGTACTACTCGGCTCATCCTCAAGGTCAGTTTGTCCTACCTTTATCAGAGTAGTCTATTACATCACACTAGGGGCATGTTCTTATCGGATCAGATTTGTGTATATTCTTGAAGTCCTAAAATCAGAAAATCCAAAAACATCAAAACATTAGAAAATCCAAAAACAAAAATCACCAAAATCCAAAACATTCAAAACATTCAAAAATCCAAAAATAGGTCAAAAGTCAAAATTAGAGTCGTCTTGTTGAACTATGGGTCTCGAGCCTTGAACGTAGGCAAGGTTGATCTTTGATCATCCCCCGAACCTTAGGTCAGCCCTTTAGGAGTCCATAATAAACCGACATTTCATCATGTATATCGTCATCTATAAATCGGTCAGTCTTCAGTCAAACTACGTGGTCTTGTGTGTATAACGTAGGCAAGGATAATATGTTGATCAACCGTCGAGCCCCTAGGATAGGTCCTTAGGTTAGTCTCTTGGTCAAAATCTCAGAAAATCCCAAAACATTGGAAAATTGAAAATCAAAACATTTGCAAAATCTCAAAAAATACCAAAAACAACCTCAAAACATTGCAAAACTTCAAAAAATCCAAATATTTGAAAAAATCCATCCATCTCATCTTGCTTACACTCGCAATAACATCACTCATAATAAACGATCATCATCCTCAACCTTTGGTGAAACAATTGGAAACAAGTCTAGCAGGTTAAAAGTGAAAACTCAAAAACGTCAAGTCTCGGTTTAGGCCAGTAAACAAGTTGGTCAACTTTTGTGTCAATAGCCTATCATTCGATTAGTCCCATTTCAATCATCTAATAACATCATGTCCTAGGATGTATCCTTCCTACAATGGGCATTATTTATAGAAAGAGCACTTTGGATAAACGAAATGACATGTTGCCATCCACTAACATGTCCTAGGATGTATCCTTCCTACAATGGGCATTATCTTTTGGCAATAGTTTTGGTTCTTATCCTTGAAAACACATTCCCTTTGGTTAGCATTGAAGAACATTAGCTTGTTTGTTTACTTTATCTTTGTCTTTTAACTTATCTTATTGCGCTCATTCCAAGGACCTCTCAATTATATCCAAACAGAGGATTTAGAAATAGGAATGGGGCAATGATCATTATCTTTTGTCTGCTGTGCTTGTTGGTCATTCTTGTAATATAACTTGGTGAATAATTGCTTTGCTAGAAATGTATGGAGGGTGTTTTGGACAACTTGTTGACTATTGCATTGATAGGTTATACCTTTCCATGTTTTGGTGAGATGTTTAAAACTTCTAAAGTGCATCCTAGCAAGGTTTCGTATGTCGGTGTGAACAAGAATAATCCTATCTATTTTTCAAGTCAAAGTCCATCACATTAGGTACAACACCATCTTGGTTCTCTATACCTTGATGCATCGTACCACGTGCGTTATCAAACATAAGGAAATTGGCCCTTTGAAAATCCTAACTCCTCGGCAAGTAGTCATCATCATTGCATATTCATCATCTTATGTCTTGTTGAAATGTCTTGTTCTCTTTCATCCCTTCTTGCTCTTCATGCTAACAAGGTACTATGACAGTTAGTTGTCATCATCATCATCATTGATCCCACATCCACAAATCATTAGCATATTGCATAAACATATCATATAGGAAACATATGCATTGTATTTTCATCATCATATAAATAGGTTAGTATAAGAATTTTTCATAAATAAGCACATCCATTTTTAATCACATTACATCTATTTTCCATCACATTGCACCATCACATTGCACCATCACATAACATTCATTTGCATGAAACATTTCATAATCATCTCATATTACCATCTACTGCATAATCAAACATAATAGGTACAAGAGAATTATAGATAATCCATTGCATTGCAAGCATACATATTCACATCACATAAACATCATAAAGTCATCTCTCACATTACATTCATTTTGCATAACATAAAGCATCATCATACCACTTTGCATTAAAATATCATTTCACATATCACAATAAATGCAACACATACATTACATTATCATTTAACATGTTTAGGATGACATATATTTGTTATTCTAAGCATCTTAAAACCATCTCATTTACATCATCAATACATATCATATAAAGCATGACCATTGCATTCACATTGCATCATACATAATCATAAAAACATACATATCGTCCATCAGTCATCCATATAATATAGAACATCTCATAAATAACCACATCGCAATCATTTTTGCATTTCATTACATAAATCATTCCATACCATTATAAACATTCAAAGCATAATAGGAACATAAAAATCCATTACATTAAAAGCGTAATCCATCCATAATCATTTTATATAAGCATGATTCACATATCATTTTGCGTATACACCATAAATCATCTCCATATCATTTTGCATATTAAATCATCCATTTCATATCACATATCATATCATTTGCATCAACATAAGTAAATCATCATATAGATTACATCATCATCAAAATGTACATCATCATCCATCCATATCACATATCATATAAATCCATTTTCATATCATATATTAACAACATAATATAGATCTATTAATAATGCATACATCATCGAAAATAAATACATCCATATTTACATCGCATAACACCATAACATTATTGCATAGCATATAGAAATAGAACCATCCATAAATGCATAAATAAATGATATGCATCACATCATATCAAAATCATCATTTCATATATATATCATCATCGAGTAACTATCATAGCACAAAATAATCGGATCACTGTACATGTGTGTCAATAAGTACAAAAAGGCCCAACGAGCTATCAAAAAGGAGCCCATATGGCATGAAAAAAAGATGTCTCAATGAAAATGAGGTCTAACCCTCCTATCTGCTGCCCTCACCTCTATCACCATGAACCTCTGCTAGTTTGTGGCTAGTCCGCTGTGAGTAATCTAGGGCCCGATTTTCTCTGGGTACAAATTGATGATAATGCATGCGATAATAGTCTGCCTCTTAGATGACCTCCCTATAAGAACAAAGGGACACTATGCTATGAGAGGAGGAGGCTACCATGCTCTCCAACTACTATCTCTGGCCCATCTCTGTGGCTTCCTATAGCTTTGTGGCCTGCCTCTGCAAAATGGCCTGGTCTCTTTCGGTCCTGACCTGATCCCTCTCCACCATCAAGGTCTGAACCTAAACCTGCAACTATGCAATCAGTGCATCTCAGGGATCTAGCTGCCCTGCTGGCTGTGCCCGTGCGGGCTGCACTTGAGGCTGATCCTCACCCTCAGCTCATGGTGGTGCATTTTCTTGATCCTACTGCTTGGTTGGTACCTACTCCTGGTCCTGCATCTGAACATCAACCTGGACCGGCTGAACTAGAACCCTGACTGACTGATCCTGCCACATACCATCTCTCCATCCTCGTCCTCCCCCTCTGCCCCTCGATTTCCACCGAGTGGAGGGTACTCCTAGAACTGTCAACCGCAGGGGTGGCCAAAACCAATCTCTATAGGCCTATGTCAAGCCTAGATCTACAGGCCCCTGATCGTATACCCACGGCTAGGCCACCAACTGTCTAAAGCTATCTACTACCTCGGAGGTAGGAATGTATCACCCCCACAAAACCTGTGATACAATACAAGAAAATATGGCCACATAGTCATCATCTGACCAGTCCTGTGCTTCACTGAACTAACGCTGAACGTGCCCATGCAGGTATCTCTCCACCATCATATGCTCTTGCCACTGCATAAAGTGGTCCTGGTAGGTAAAGAAGATCTACTCTGCATCGTCAGCCCATCCAGGGTGACCAAGGTATGGGTGCCATGTAAAAATATACATCTCATCCAGAACCCTCCTCCAGTGAGGAATCCTGTGCTCACCTATGTGTGTAAAGGACACACCACCTCTATAATGACACACTAGGGGATCATTAGGCCTCATCGACACTGCAACGAATTGTGGTCAGAGAACAATGATGTGCTCCCACACCCACATGTGAAGAAGTGTGACACCTACTCTGAGTGCTCTACCGTTGAGGTAGACGTACTTGTGTAATTCCCTGAAGAGCGAGGCTAGAAGAATAGGCCCCCATGCAAAATGAACTAGCCTATCACAAACCATCCACTCCCAGCAAAGCCCCTAGCTAGGACTAAAATATTAGCCTCGTCGATCTGGGGCAACGAGAGCTGAGATGATCGCTGCAACCACTAGACGAAATGGTGATGTGAGTGTCCTATGGCATTCCAGCTCTATCTAGCCCTCACAAAACATAACCTCATATGTGGCCAGGATTGAGTGGCAAGCATCTGGCCTGACATCCATATCAAAAATAACTCGCCGACCATGAATCGACAATCTAAGGATGCGCCACACGTCTTCTAAGGTGATGGTGGCCTCACCGGTCGAAAGGTGGAATGATGAGGTCTCACTATGCCATCTCTCAGCAAGCGCTGACATCATCCCAAGGTGGGTCCGCACAGGTGCTACATAAGCAATGTACCATAGTCCCATGCCCCGCAGCCAATCCTACTCCCTATCGCTAAGGTCTCGCAAGTAACTAAAAATATCCCGCGATCTGTGCTCCCAAGAATAGAGCTCCCTCACCACGTCCTATATTAGGAAAGGTCACCATGTTAAAATTTTTGAGAAACTTTATTCCAAGCATCTAAAAAACCATCCCAACATCGCTATCTGTGAAGGCTTCATAGTTTGAAATTTGCAAACTGTGACGTTGGAGTGCTAAACTCTGAAAGAGCACCGCCGTGGTGCACTTTTCTACCAAGCGGTGCAGTTTGGCAAGATTCCAGTCCAAAAGTGCACCGCCGCGTCGCACTTTTAAATGAACTCGCTGGGGATAGCATGAGCATCAGAGTTTGAAGTTTTTTCCAAACTCCAAACTCTACTGCCTTGGCGCATTCTATGATGGTGGGTCAGTTTGACCTACCGAGTGGTGCAATTTATTTTTTGAGAAGCACTATATAGCACCGCTGTAGAAGAACTAAGTTTAAAAGCATTAAATGAACGCAAAAAAATGAAAAACAAAGCTCAAGTAAGGATCACTTACCCGTGCCCTAATGCCGAGAGGTTGCTGGTATGTCCGGACTCGATTAGAAATGTGCATCGAGAGCTGTCTTTGCACCATCTCGTCAAAATGTCAGAGCTCAAATCGCAAAATCGCTAGAAGGCTATGTGTGAAAATGAATTGAAAGTGACCCCTTGGAGCCTTTTTAAGCTTGAAAATTAGGGTTTTTTGACCTTGTTTGGCTATCTTGCTAGGGTATTGAGCTCTTAAGCTTGTTTTTGTCTAGTTGAGGCCTATTTTACATTGTTTTATTGTGTTTATACATGTTTTTGGCCTTTTGGAGCCTTTCTAGACCTGTTAAGCACCTTGTCCTTTTTTTTTCGTGAGATCACCCAAAAATCAAAATTTTCGTCCAATCTCTCGAGGGGGTAGTATGGTAGCATGTTTTCTCTCACCGAGCAGTAGTAGGGCAAGATTTTGAAAATATTTTTTTTAGCTTTGATCAACACTATTTATTCTTTGAACCAACGCAACAAGTGCATTGCTTCAAAAAGGGGCAAAATGTAGACACGTAAAATGTACTAATTGACATTGGACATATGATCCTGACCACTATCATCGTTTCATCCAGAATCATCCTTCGGTCTAACCATTTAATCAAATGCCTTTATTTGATTAAATTCGTTAATATTCCTCTCTTAATTAAATAAATCAGTTATCTAATTAAGTCATCCTTTCTCGATAATTAAATTAACCATTATGATCTAATTATCCTATTTAATTAAATAATTAATTAAATATCTAAAGTCTATCTATTAAATTAAATAAATTAAAACCTTATTTAATTTAATCTAACATCATCTTTTTTAATTAAATAAATAAAAATCCTTATTTAATTAATCCTTTATCATATTCTTCTCATATTTGATTTAAATAAATCCATAAATTTAAGTCAAATAGGTCATCATTTAATCCTTCATTAAATTAATTAAACTTGATTAATTTAATCTTCTCATGTCCATCCTCCATCTTTTACCCTGCACATGAAAATAGAGTTATTTGATTTATTAAATCTCTATTTTCTTCAACAAAACATCTTTTAAGGAATATTCCCAAGTTTGAATTCAAAATCCAAGTGGACTTTGTCCTTCCAAAAAGGAATTTAATCCACCTACAAAGTCCTTTTTCCTTGAGCAAGTGGCATTCAATGCACTTCCTTCCCTCTTACATGTCATTTCAATTTTAAAATTCAAATATATGCATTTATTGACACATTCTTCAAAACTTGCACATCCTCCATCCACTCACTTGTTGACAAGTGGCACTGTCATTGGCTAATTCTTAGTCCCTCATTGCTCCATTTTGGACATTCTTCCATCTTCTCATTCTATAAATAAGAGGCTAATCTCCTCATTTATCATCCACAATTTGAGTAAACTTACTATGCTCAAATATTTAGCAATCTTCATCCATATTTTCAAATTTTTAGCTAGGTTATGCAGATTTTTGTCTTGAAGCACCCATCACTCTTCATGAAAGTGGATCACAATCTTCATCAAATCATCAAAGCTAGCATTGGAGTTGGGAAAGGGCCAATTTTCACATCAAATTGGCACCAATTCCCCCATGGGATCAAGAGTTTGCATTGTCTTCAATAGGATTTAGCTTACTTTCTTGTTCTTTCATTTCATTCTTGCTTTATTTCCTATTTAAAACTTTTCTAATGGATTTCATGGGGAATCCTTGTCCTTACTTTCATATGATCTCCTAATGTGTTTTTTTATTGTGTTTTGCAGGTATTTGGATTGGGGTTCTACAACTGTTGACTGCTCCAATTGAGTTTTCTCTTACTTGCTGGTACAAATATTACATGTGTTTGGAAAATTATTCTCCTTCAACACTTATCTTATATCCTCAATATTTTCAAAGTCCTTTAATCATAAAATACCCCTAGGGTTGTATCCATAAAAAAATTGAAATGGAGTCTTACATTTAATTTGTTGATTGATTCATTATATGCAAATTCAACTTGAGGTAATTTATCAAATCCCATTTCTTAGGCTTATCACCAAATAAACATCTTAGAAAATGTCTTAAGCTTCGATTAACAAATTTAGTCTACCCATATGTTTGGGGATGACATGTAGAGCTAAATATTAAATTAGTACCTAATTTATTTTAAAGTATCCTCCAAACTTGGTGTCATGATTAGAGACTATACTTTTTGGTAAGCTATGTAATCTAACAAACTCTATGAAGAATAATTTTTTTACATGTGTGACATCATCTGTCTTCTTTCTTGCTATAAAGTGAGCCATTTTTGAAAATCTATCAACAACCACAAAAATAGAATCCTCACCTCGCTATGTTTTTGGTAGTCTTAGAACACAATCCATGCTTACATTTCCACATGGTTTATCTGGTATAGGTAATGGTTGGTATAGTTCTGTATTTTACCTCCCTCCTTTGGCATATTGGAAGACTTGACATCCTTACAAAAAATTCTGATTTTCTCCCTCATCCTTCCCCAAAAATATCTTTCAATAAGTTGTGCCATTGTTTTATCAGCTCCAAAATGTCCAACTAAGCCACCACAATTTTTTTCTCTTATTAAATTTTCCTCATTGATCTTTGAGGTATGCATAGCCATTGTACTTTGAATATCAATCCATATTATATAAATTAATCCATCAGTTGTAATGTCCCCTTCTATCTAGTTGACATTGGCATATCAACAGGATTGGCCTATTCATGACTCTCGTAGGCTAATGGAGCATGGTGAGAGTCTTTGGAAGACATTTGGTGATTATTTGGCTCAGTATTTGATTGGATTAAGGTTTTCCATTAGATATCATTATTATTTCTATTTATGGAAACCTTATGTTATAATTTGATGTTGAGATGCACTTTATTGATTTAATATATTTTTCATTTATTATAAAGTGCAAATAATTAAAATATATTGGAGACCTTCTAGAAGTCGAATATAGTATTATTTTTTTATGTGGGCCGACCTCTAGAGGAAAGAAATAAAAAGGCATTGAGGTTTCATTCTTCAACACCCATATTTGATGTTGATGATTAGTGATTTATTCTTGAGAATTTTTGGAGCCAAGTGGTCTATAGATAATCAATTGATCTTTGGGAATGAAAACTCCCATTGATTGCATAACTAAGGGAGTGAAATATCTCTTGAAGGGTTGTAGATTGCAGGTGATATTTTTCAGTCACTTCATTGGGAAAAATTTGTGGCCAAGGGCCAATTTTGAAGATTAATATTGTAGGGTTGATTTTCATTGAAGGATTGTGTGCTTGCCATCGATTATTTGAAGGAGAAGGCTATTTCTATTTGATAAAACTCTGAAGCTAAATCTGAAGCAAATAGGGATGCCATTGGAAGCACATATTTATTCATTGTAGCTCATATTCACATAAATTCCTCTCGGAGATTGGAGCACTTCATTCCTAGGGACTTGCTGATTGTGTTTGGAGTTATTGGAGGCTTGGAAGCATTGAGGATTATTTTATTTCATCTTTCCAATCAGAACAGGGGCGACTTCTTTAGAAAATTATTATTGGCTGCATATGGTCTCCACCTTCCAAAATATTGATTGCTTCTTTATTGGAGATACAAGGTGACTTCAAGAACTAGGTTCCTTTGTTTAATTCATGCATATTACATGTCATTTAGTTGCATTTTAGGAGGTATGGTTATAGGTGAAAGTTCATATCAGATTTAAGTCTCAAGCATATGTATGTAAGCCAAGAGTCTTGGCCTTTCATCTCTTTGGCATTGTAAGAATGCATTATCAATAATACATTGAAGTTGGGAGTCTCTATTTGAATCTAATTCATTTGAATTGTGTAAAAGGATGTATGCCAACTATTTGACATAATGTCTATAGGCTATAGCTGCATATTTAGCTATGATGAAACCTCATCTATTGCATTTGAAAATACAAAAATAAATATGCATTGCATCTAGGAACTTGTCTAATCATTAAGTCATTTGCAAGCATTTCATGCATTGGATATCATTAGGAAAACATTTATATCAGACTGAAACACTCAGACCAACAAACCAAAAATTTGCAATCAAATTGTTTGATGAAATTACAAACTAGAATTTGGGGCAAATTGAGATCAGTTTTGAGCAAGGCTCATTACATCAGTGGTGTCCAATCCACACTAGTGGCATCATACATGCTATCCATGCATCCTTAAATTCCAAATCATCTTTGTATAACTCTTTCATAATATACTACAACTCTCATTTTGATCAATATTGTTTCTCTCCTACTTAATGCATTCACTACTTTGTTTGAACTTATACTTCTATGCTTGAGAACAAAGTATACCCTTGTAGGAATTCTACCCACTTCATGTGTCACTGGTTAAGCTTGGTTTGAATATTAATAAATTGCAAAACATGATGATCTGTGTAAAGAATAAACTCCTTTGGAAGTAAATAATGACACTTTTTTAAAGCTTATACTATATCATATAATTCTTGATCATATAAACAAAATGCCTCTTCTTGGCATCATTCACTAAAATATGCAATAAGTCTTCCCTCTTGGCTAAGAACCACTCCTATGACTATCCCACTTACATCACAATCAACTTGAAACGATTTTTCAAATTTAGGGAATGCTAATACCAGTTCTTCATTGACCTCAAAAAATTTATCTATCATTTTCTTTTTTGTCTCCCCTTATGGTTATAGTTATGGGTGCACATATCCCACTAAAATTTTAAACAAATCTACAATAGAAGCTAGCTAAACCATGGAAACTTCAAAACTCATGCACACTCCTAGGTGTTGGCCATCCAATTATAGCATGTACCTTTTTCAGATCCATTTGCAGTCCTTGGGTTGAGATAACATATTCCAAATAAACTAATTTTTCATTTATAAAATAGTAATTTTTAAATTCACCAATAAATTTTCCTTCTCAAGAATTATTAAGGCTTGTCTAATATGTAATAAATCTTCCTCCTTGTTGCTACTAAAATTCATGTCATCACATAATAAACAATCAAATTTTTTCTTGAAAATGATTTTAACACATCATTTATCAACTACATAAACGTACTAGGTGCATTTGTTAATATGAAGGGAATTAATAACCACTCATATAATCCCTCTTTGGTCTTAAAATAAAACTCCCACTCATCACCCTCTCTCATCCTAATTTGGTGATTCCCACTTCTTAAATAATTTTTAAAAAATACTTAGCCTTCCCCAAATAGTCCACGAGATTATCCATTCTTGGTAAAGGAAAATGATACCTAATTTTATTTTTTGATCGCTCTTAAGTCCATGCACATCCTCCATTCACCATCCTTTTATGGTTCTAGCAAAATTGGTACTGCTCATGGACTATGGATCCTTCTGTGAAGAAGTGTGTCCATGGGATGCATAATTCTATAAATTCATCAAATTCTTAAGCATCTTGCCTACTTGTGCATTAACAATTCACTTGTGCAACTTTCTCTTCTTAAGTTACCAATGGTCAATTTTTTTGTTTTCATAAAAATGTTTTAACATGACACATATTATAATTCTAGTTATTCAACCATGGCACCATAAGCTATTATTTACTTCAATGCCTTAATAGATGAAGGTAAGAATTTTGAACCACTCTTATCCCCATTTAATGAAAAGATTCATCACCCACTATCTATTATCCTAGTATTTTGGTGATTCCACACTTTCTTAAATAATTTTTTCAAGAAATAGTTTTATTTCTCATTTTGGTTGCAAAAAATGAGCAATTTTTAACTAAGTTTTTCACCATCATTTATTTTCCAAATTCTACTAATTAGGGCTCTTCAATGTTGCTGCCCATCATCAATTACAGAATTTTAACTAAAAGGAAAAATTTATTACATCAAATAAATTTATAGGTGGGGCTCTTAAAATCGTTGAGAGTTTGCTTCCAATCTAATGGTTGGAATCATATAAAACTAATTCATAAAGTCTTTTTTGTCAAACTTGGAATTTCTCTTTTGAGGGGTGGTTGCATGCCAATTTTTTTTGGTGAAAAATATCAGAATTATTAGATTTTGTTACCTGTCTATGAATAAAAATTATTGGAGTGTGAGTTTGATATTTTATGAAGTTCTAAATAGTCAAGCTTAGTAAAGAAAAATCATGTCAGATAATATTAGTCTAGAACAAAATGAAGAGACACTTGATAGATTGTGGGCTAGATTGAAAAGAAAGGGTGATGGGAAATGTTATTGTCCTTGCAATAATTGCAAGGGCTTAAGGACGAGATGATTTTTAATTACAACAGCTGAGAAAAATTGTAGGCATCATGGTCACGTTGATGGGGGGTATGATTATCGTCCATTGGTAAGTTGTTCATTATATGTGTTTATATTGATTGAATTTGTAAATGTTTATATTATTTTAACATTTTATATATATATATAATCACTTGATCATGATCATGGTTTATTTGTATCTATCATTATTATAAAGGTGGGGCACCCTAGGGAAGATGATATGGATTATTACGGCCCGAAGAATGTGGTTTTGCAAATAGATGAACATGGAGCTGTGAATATCAAAGTTGAAGTTAATGATCCTATGGAAGAAGATGATCATGCACTAGAAAACACAGTTGAAGATGATGGTACAAATACATTGATCCATGACACATTTAGTGGTAGAGCTAATCATGATGATCAAGATGAATTTGATGATGTTAATGATTTACCTGTACTTGAGAAGGCATAAGAGCCCCTTTATGAAAGCTCCCAAACAACTCTTCTCTCTACTGTATTGTTGCTATTGAACTTGAAGGTTATGAATGGTTTATCAAACATAGCAATCTCACAGATGTTAAGGTATGTCATATATGTCATCTTTTTTCATCTATTTTAATTGTTGTTAGTTCATCACTAGTAAATAAAGGATGAAATAGGTACCATTAATATTCTTTATATTAACAAAATATTTTTTGTTGTAGATTGATTGGTGAATTTTTGTTACCACCATCAAATATTTTACCTCGCTCATACCGAGATTTATTTTCTATTATGAAAGATATCAGAATGGAGTATCAAGCAATAGATGCATGTCCCAATGGTCATATTATATATCATAAACAACATAAAATTTTCAATAAAATTCCCAAATGTCATATCGGTGAATGTCAGACAAATCAGCTAACAAAAGGTGCCTCACAAGGTTCTTAGTTATCTATTCCATTGTTGTTCCATTATGCAACAATTATTTGGGTGTGAAAGCTTAGCAAAATTTATGGATTACCATGCACAGAATAGAAGTGGAGATGACAGTCTTCAAATGCCTACAGATGGTTCTGCATTAGGGACATGGAGGAAAAATGGCCACACTTTAAATGATAAGATGAAAATTTCTTCAGAAGAATGAGATGATAAGACCCAGATGGCTGAAAATTTGAAAATCTTGGCCTTCTTCTTTAAAAAATTGATCTTTTGGATGAAAAAGCATGAAAAAGCAAGGCCTTATGCTACTGGTCTGAAAAATTTGATGAAGAATCAACAAACTTGAGTTCTTGAATCATGAAATATTTCTCCAAACTTGCTGCTCCAACTTTCTCCTTGGAATGCTACCTGCAAAAATAATGAAAATTACATGGAAGAGAGGTGTTAAATAGAATTAGGGTTTGAAATAGGCCTGCTTTCTTTTGCTTTAATCTTCAGAAACCCTAAAATTGGCCTGTTCAATGAACTTGGACATTCTCTTCATCTCACAAGTTTGAAATTTTTGAAATTTTTGAAAATTTTACTAAGGCATTGAAAGTTGGGTGCCCTTCTTGGCTATAGGCGCCTACTTCATTCAGACTTAACCATTTTTCTGAGTTTTTCATCTTTTCTTCCATTTTAACCCCTGGTTTGATCCTGATTTCTGGATGTTTAGTTGATCCGGTGGATGAGCTGAATGATTCATTGCGAAGCTTGATTGAATCTGGAAAGATCGTTCTGGAGGCATCTTCATCTAGAAACTTGTTTAGGCCTTCAAAATCATGGGAGCCTATTCTCTCTAGGGGCGCCCATGTTAGCCAGTGTTAGAAATTTTTTCACATTTTTCAAGTTTTTGGTTTATCTCCTCTGCTTCAGAAGATTTTATAGTTTCAGATGATCTGGGCATAAGACAGACTGACAACTGGACTTGTTACGGAGCTGATAGGATTTTAAAGGGGGTTCTCTGGGAGAAACTTTATCAAAAAGTTGAATTTGGGGCATCAAAAGCTTGGGCGCCCTTCTTGGCTGGGGGCTCCCAACTCAACCATACTTAGGATATTTTCTTGTATTTTCACCTTGCTTTTGAATTTTGAAATTTCACTCTTGTCAAACCCTCTGTTCAACCTTCTGCATCTGACGATGGCCAACTTTGATTGATGTGTTGATGATCTTGTTGGAAAGCTTGATCAAATCTGACGGAGTCACATTGGAGGTTCTACTGGAAAATTTACCTATTTAAGCCCTCAAAATCAAGGGCGCCTATCTCCTTCTGGGCGCCCAACCCCTCCAAACTTAGCGATTTTTTTGATTTTCATCCTTTAGAGTTGAAACCTTCATTTTGTACCTTCAACTTTGATCTGGATTTGTCAGAGATTGTCCAGTTGGATGCCCTGACGAAGATATTCGTTGTGAAGCATACTAAAATCTAAAGAGATTGATCTTATCCACAAACCCTAACTACTAGATTTGGCCTTTCAAAAAGATGGGCGCCCTTGGGCACTTGGGGCGCCCAAAGTTCCCAGACTTAGTCAAATTTTGGTAATTTTCATGTTTTTCTTTCTGACTTCTGTTTGGATCCTCTCTGTTTGATCATGAATTCCAAATGATTGGATAATCTAATGACTGTATTACCAGATCTATTGCAGAGCTGGAAGGAAACTAAGCAACCTTTCTTAGAATATTAAACCCTAATTTCATCATCTGGTGCCCTTAAAATATGGGCACCCTTCTTCACCTGGGGCGCCCAAGTCAAGCAGACTTAGTCAAAATTTCAATGTTTTCACCTTCTTCTTCGTTTCTACGTGCTTTCTCACCAACTCACCTCTTGTTGAATGCTTGAGTGTTGAATTTGACACCTGGAAGTTGAATGACCTCTGTTGATGACCTCAAAACTCCTGATATGCTTCTGAAAAAGCATAATAGACCCACCAGGGAAAAATTGATCTTTTTGAGATTCTGACTGCACCAGCCTGATACAGAAGTATTTTGAGCCAATCAAAATCAATTTGAACCCTAACGAACCAACTTTCTATTTTTAGAAAGTTTTTTCAGTATCCGTTTCAAAAGAAACCCAGAAAAACCTAGAAAAAAGTTACTATTTTTAGGAAATTTCTAAAAATACCAGTTTTCCTAAAATGTAGGGATGAAAAACTGAGATATGGGTTTTGTAGATTAGGTCGCTCTAAGCTGACCTAGATCATCGGATTTTGGAAATTTTACATTTTAATCCCTCATGCAAGATATGCACACCCAAATTTTGACCTTTTTGACAGATTTAACAAGACTTTTACTCATTTCTTCAAAATGTATAAGTGTAACAAAATTTTTAATTTTGGGGTACAACAAACCAAAATGAAAGTGTGCACCTGGAATCTTGATAAAGGTTGGAAATGAAATTTGAAATGCTACTGAAGCTGGTTTTTAGGCCTAGAGGGACTCATTCGACATTCTGGGTGAATTAGTCCTAGTTCTGCAAAACTGTACCAGAACCTATTTCTGTAAAAAAGGTGTCTAAAAATGTAGAAAAAAAAATTGACCTTGGAGTGGGACACATTCGCCACCCATGGTGAATGAGTCCACTTTTGAATTTTTGGATTTTCAAAAGTGGAATCCAGAGCTTCTGATCTGCACTTTGACTTCCTACAGTTGTCTGCTTTTGAAACTTTGATTTACAAGTTTGAAAATGAGTTTTTGTTGATATTTTGACTTGTTGAATGAGGATAAGACTTGAGAAACCTTGCAACTTGATCTCCAATGATTTCCAAGCTTCCAAGTGACCTAAATCTACAAGCACACAAGGCAAGAAGGAGAAATGTTGAATGTTAGGGCATGGGAGTTTTCCTTAGTCAAACCCCTTTTAGGTAATTAAACCAAAATGATGAAAGAATGTAAGGAAACATGCAATAATAGAGTTGATTACCTTTCCATGATGTTTGATCTCCAATTTTTGCAACAATGGAGGAAGATTCAGCCTTTGAATGTCTTTAGAAGCTTTCTTGATGTCTTGTAATGATAAAACCCTAAGTTGCTTGACTTGAGATAGAAGAATAATGGATGATTGAATGATAAGAGATAAGAGATATGAATTAGGGTTAAAAGACTTATATTTATAGGCATTTCACCTATTTCACCCATTAATACCTCATTATAGGCCGACATGAAGAAATAATAAACTTAAATTTCTCTTTTTTCCTGCTTAAAGGTAAAAATTGAACCAAATGGGACTCATTTGCCACACATGGCGAATGGGTCCCACCTAGATGGGACTAATTTTCCATGCATGGTGAATGGGTCCCACAGGGGCCATTTTGACATCTTAGATTCCAAGAGATAAGGAAATAAGGTTTAAAATGCAACTTTTCTAGGTATTTGATCAATTTAAGCCTCAGGATGCACAATATGGGTTAACATGATACTATTAGTGATGATGTGACTATCAAATAGGGCTTGGGACATAAAAATCAATGTGAAAGTGTGATTAAATACACTTTACAACACTAAAATGAGGTCCACATAGCCTAGAAAGGCACAAGAACCAATGTGAATGTGCAAGACACATTACAACACTAGTTTATCATTAAGTTTAATCCAAAAACCTTCTAGATTGATGTAATAATGTTATTAAATATATTTTATAATGTTGAATTAGGAAGATATGGGTTTATTAAGTCTAGAAAAGCATGAAAGCATCTTCCAACACTTTACAACACCTTTACAAGACATCATTAAAAGCATGTTATTCGATTTGCAAGGGTCCAAGACCTAGTGCGGATGCATAAAATTCCTCACAACACCTGAATCAAGGCCTCATTAAGTCAATTTATCATGAATTATTCCCATGTCAAGAAAAGGGTACTTTTTTCTATGGTTCATTTATCCCCTACTTTAGTGAGAGGATGAACTTGCTTCAAACTCACACTAAAGTAGACATTCAAGAGAGATCCGAGTGTATAGATGTAGATGAAAAAGAATGCTAAAGATCAATGAGGTCATGCAAGCCCCTAGGATCCAAGATCCTAAGTCAAACCATCAAGATACAAAATCATGCAGTGGAAAGATAGAGAAAGAGGAAAATGAAAATATGGATCAAGCTTCGATCATTTGTCCAACTAGTTGTGGATTATATCTAGGCTGTTTGTCTGGAAAAAGAAATGTATACTCACTCTAGGGTGATGGAACTCTTGGCGGTTTGCCAGGTGAGAAGTCCACAACATACTCACTCTGGGGCCACGAAACTCCTAATTGTCTATGGGGTGAGAAGTCCCAAAGGGTGAGAAACATACGCTAGTTGGTATGAACTCAAACACATAGGTGGCTATGGGGAAAGTCGTGCCCCAAAATAGGCTTCTCGCTCAACCATATCAAAGTTATACCTCCTGATAATTTTAATAAGGTGCCACAAAGGAAGATGGTTTTCGAGATCTATGAGGTAAGATAAACTTCGTATGCTTGAAAATCATAGACATTGTTAATGAAAAATAGTGTAAGGAATGTTCAAAGGGATTTTTCCTAGTTCACACAATGTCTCATCTTAGGGAACATCATGCCCAATGTATCCAAGAGAGGATAAGTGCAAACGATCTCATCTTATTTCCAAGAGAGGACAAGTGCAAGGTCTCATCTTGGGAAACATTGTACGTAATGCTTCCAAGAGAGGAAAACACAAGAAAAATAAAATCACACAATGAAATGTGAGTGGTGATGTATACCCCCACTTTAAAGCGGTTGCGAACACCAATACTGTGAGCAATTTCTTTAAAGTAGAAGAAAGAGAAACATGAGAGCTTACTCAGAAAGTCCTATGCCAAGTCATATGTTTCCAATAAGCTACGTCATGAAAAAGAGAAGTATGTCATATGTGAGCAAACTTAAGGAATTCCGTCCATATCCCAAGCTTGCTTATATCTTCATGAAAGGTTAACGACTAGCCAAAGGAGGCAATGCCAAGTGACACGAGGACAAGGCTATCTAACCCCTTGCCCCCACTTAGTGTAGGATAAAGATGAGCCAAAATGATTAATGAAATGCATGCTAGAGTGAAAATAAATATCAATTAGAGGAATTAGGTGCCCCCATATAGGGAAGCATACCAAATTCTTGAAAATGTTGGATTTTGTGACTCAAAGCCTTACATTCATTAGTGGAGTGACCATGAACTCTATGATAGGCACATAATGAAGTTTTGTAAGTGAATTTCTATCGAGTTCTAGGAGGGAGGGTGATCAAGTGATCTTGGAGGAGTGTCGACAATATACCCTCTTGATCAATGGTAGAAGATGGTCTAGTGGTATGTGACAAAGATACATCTTGCTTAGTAGTAGATGTCATACTTACACTAGACTCTTTAGATAGCGAGATTTTGTTCATTCCATTATGGGAGGATATAAAATCTAATGAATTCAAATCATGAACATTTTGCGAGATGACATTGACATTAAGCGAAGGTGTATTTGTTTGTTTTATGTTTGGTAAAGGATGATGTTCAAGACGACTAGTGTCGAGGCATTCAGTTAAGAATAATTTAGGAGTATGTGTTGCAAGATTGTTGATGTTAAGTGAAGGTTTGTTAATCTCTATCAAAGGACAATAACCAAGACCATGAGTCATTTGTTGTGTGTTAGGCTCTATAGGGTTGTGGATACCTTGTTATCAAGTTCCACATCCTTTGCCACTATATCCAAGTTATTTCATGAGTTCATAACCTTTTCCATAAAGCTTCTTCATTGCTTTTGGATCGGGTGGTGGTTGGTCATGTAAGTGCCGTCAAAGGTGATTGTGTAGTTTTCTTCTTTGTCTAAAGTGGTTGAGGTGGATGCTTTCAAAGGGTCATCTGTTGTTTCATTTCTCCTACTTGAATCTTGGTGTATGATCTTGTACTCGCCCATGAAGTCATGTTCAAAATCCAAGGAACCCCAATCATTGTATGTAAGTTGTTGTTTGTTGTTTTGTTGTGTGGGTTCCACTTGTGTGGTTGGTGTTAATGTGTTCAATGGGTTTTCTTTGGTTTTCTCAAGTTGTAAGACACTATAAGGCTCATGGTTAGTGTCGAGTGTGTATACTTTGTTGTTGTAGATGTATTTCATTTTATGATGAAGAGTGGAAGGCACACTATTCATTGCATGAATCCATGGATTTCCTAGAAGAATGTTATATGAAAGATCATTAGGCATAACATGGATTGGTGTATCCAACGTGGCCACTCCAACTGTAAGAGGTAAAGTGGTCACACCAAGTGTTTTGTTTGCTTACATTGTCAAATCCCTTGATGGATAAATAATCAAATTGAATGTTTGATTTATCAACACCTAGTCTATCAAGAAGGTTCACTCCACATACATTAAGAGAGGAGCCGGTATCCACAAGAGTTCTCTTAATCCCTTTTCACTTGTATTGAGCAATAATCATAAAAGCTTCATTTTGTTTTTGCACTTCTAAAGGAGGAAGCTCACTTTGGTGGAAAATAATGTTAGCATTTACGGCTTGAATTATGGCTACTATATCATTTGGTTGCATATTAGAAGGGACAGGAACTTCTTGTAAGGCTATTTGGATCATGTTATGATAGTGAGGGGAGGCTTGAATAAGGTCCCATAATGAAATTTTAGCAGGAGTATTCTTTAGTTGTTCAACAAGATTGTACTCCTTTCCACTAGGAAGACCTGGTAAGATAGGTCTAGGGGGGATAGGATTAGGAAAAGGTAAGGGTGTGGGGGTTGGTTGCGGCGGTTGTAGATTATTTTAGGTGTTATATGTATGAGCAACAATATTATAAATCAGCTGCTATGATACATTATTCTGAGGTGGATAGAGGATGAATTCAGGTTTGGGTTGTGGTGACCTCCAGGTTTATGTGAAGGGGGGTAAAGGATGAGTTGAGGTTGAATAATGTTAACATCTCGTAACAAGTGAGAGTCTTCATTATCTTTTAAGGGAATAATATCATTAGTGCCAATGTTATCTTTGTATTGGGTCATAATATCCTCCCTAGAAGGAAGTTCTTAGGAGAACCAAAAACCATAGGTTCGTGACAATTAAGGTTTGGTTCATCCAAAATAACTTCATCGCAACTAAGGGAGTTATTAATGGTTGAATGTGTTTGATAATTGATAGTGGGGAGGTTAGGGGTAGACTCTATTTGATCATTCATTTTTTGTAAGGTCTCATTCTCTTGTTCCACGTTATCTACCCTACTAGGAGAGCTTGTAATATGTTCATTTGAGTTTGAAATTTGTAAAGTAGCTTCATCACAAGTGGGAGAGGCATCAAGAGAAGGACCATTAGAATTTTAAAATAGATATTCCCATAGAATAGGGATATTAGGGAAGGTATGGCAAATGTTCTCATGATATTGAATAGGTATATCTTCTAACACCAACCTATCCTCTTTACATCAAGGAGGGATATTAGGAGAAAAACAAGTTTGATTATCATGGTTATGGAGACTAGGTAATGTAATGTCTAGAAATGTGTCTATGATCTCATCTTCATCTTGTGTTGTGTGATCATCATGATTACCTAGTGTAATGTCTTCTTCTTGAGTAATGTTATGTCTAATAGGAAAGGTAAGAGGAGAGAAACAACTCAGATTGTCAAAACTCTCAGCAATTGGTTCTTCTAGCACTAAAATATATTCTTCACAAGTGTGAGAGATAATAGGAGAAGAAAAAATGTAAGTATTATGATTATCCAAGGTATCTTTCACTAAAATAACCTCATCCACAAAAGAGGAACTAGGAGAGGGATCTACAATGAAAAAAAAGAGAGGGGAAAGGACCTCATATTCATATGCTTTTAACAAAATTTGCTTACAACATGCAATAATATCTAAAAAGAGAACATGCAAGATGATAACTATAAAATGTTGTAATGAAAACATGATAGAATGATTATTCTACAAACTTGAAACGTAACAAGTCTAAAACAAAGATGCAAAAGAGGAATGTAATTTTGCAGATTTTAAAAATGACAATGGATTGATTATGATATGCAACAAGATGAAAGTGAAAACTTGAAATTGAAACCATATATGTAATGAGCTAATTGAGGCTAGATTTTATGAAATGCATGTTACATAAATGTGACTAACTGATATAGGTAGGTTAAGGCACCAAACAAAAGCTTAAAAACAAAGTTTTTAGTTATGTAAAATGTAGTTTCAGAGGTCAAAAGGGTCTAATTTTCCCAAGGTGGAAAATGAGTCCCAATATGGACTTTTTTTTATAGATTTTTCAGAAATTTTTGACTGATTTTGATGATTTTTGAGTGCTATGATGCAGACCTAAGTGAAAAATACAAAATTTCAGAAAATTGACATGAATTTAGATGCCAACAATTCAAGCAAAATGCACTTTTTTATGAATGCAAAATTTTGAAACCTAGTATGCCAATTAACTAATGAAAATCCTAATGAAAAGTTAATTCAAGGATAGATATATGATGAAAGACTCCAAAATAAAATAAGAAAGTGTTTGAAAAGAAGGTTCACTAAAATGAACCATAAATTTTTGGCACCCTTATCCTTTTTAGCACTTCTAGGGTTTTTCACCTAAAAGGAGAAAGAAGGTCCAAAAGATCTAGCTAGGTTCATTCAAATAAAGATGTGTATGATGCTATTTGAATTAAATGAATTGTTCTAGATGTAGCTAATTGAGAAGATTGATTGATTAAGTATGCAAAATCTAGGAAATGTGACTTGTTTGAAAACACATTGTGTTATGCAGAAATGAACTAGGAATGAATGTAAAACTTAACAAAATGAACCAAATTGAAAGTGTACACCTGGAATCTTGATGAAGGCTGGAAATTACATTTGAAATGCTGCTGAAGCTAGTTTTCAAGCCTAGAGGGACTCATTCACCATTCTGGGTGAATCAATCCCAGTTCTGCAAAACTGTACTAGAACCTGTTTCTATCAAAAGGGTGTCTAAAAATGCAGAAAACAAAAAAATGAACTTGGAGTGGGAATCATTCACCACCCATGGAAAATGAGTCCACTTTTGAATTTTTGGATTTTCAAAAGTGGAATTTGGAGCTTCCGATCTACACTTTGACTTCCTACAGGTGTCCGCTTTCGAAACTTTGATTTATGGGTCTGAAAATGAGTTTTTGTTGATATTTTGAATTGTTGAATGAGGAGAAGACTTGAGAAACCTTGAAAATTCATCTTCAATGATTTCCAAGCTTCCAAGAGACCTAAATCTACAAACACACAAGGAAAGAAGGAGAAATGTTGAATGTTAGGGCATGGGAGTTTGCCTTGGTCAAATCCCTTTTAGGTAATTAAACCAAAATGATGAAAGAATGTAAGGAAACATGCAAAAATGGAGTATATTACCTTTCCAAGATGTTTTATCTCGAATGTCTACAACAATGGAGGAAGATTCAACCTTTGAATGTCTTTAGAAGCTTTCTTGATGTCTTATAATGATAAAACCATAAGTTAATTGACTTGAGATAGAAGAATAATGGATGATTAAATGATAAGAGATAAGAGATATGAATTAGGGTTAAAAGACTTATATTTATAGGAATTTCACCTATTTCACCCATTAATACCTCATCATAGGACGACATGAAGAAATAATAAACTTAAATTTCACTTTTTTCCTGCTCAAAGGTCAAAATTGAGCCAAATGGGACTCATTTGCCACACATGGTGAATGGGTCCCATAGGGGCCATTTTGACAACTCAGATGCCAAGAGATAAGGAAATAAGGTTTAAAATGCAACTTTGTCAGGAATTTGATCAATTTAAGCCTCAGGATGCACAATATGGGTTAACATGGGACTATTAGTGATGATGTGAATGTAAAATAGGGCTTGGGACACATAAATCAATGTGAAAGTGTGATTAAATACACTTTACAACACTAAAATGAGGTCCACATAGCCTAGAAAGGCACAAGAACCAATGTGAATGTGCAAGACACATTACAACACTAGTTTATCATTAAGTTTAATTCAAAAACCTTCTAGATTGATGTAATAATGTTATTAAATATATTTTATAATGTTGAATTAGGAAGAAATGGGTTTATTAAGTCTAGAAAAGCATGAAAGTATCTTACAACACTTTACAACACCTTTACAAGACATCATTAAAAGCATGTTATTCGATTTGCAAGGGTCCAAGACCTAGTGCGGATGGATAAATGGCTCACAACACCTAAATGAAGGCCTCATTAAGTCAATTTATCATGAATTATTCCCATGTCAAGCAAAGGGTACTTTTTTCTACGGTGCAGGTTTTCCCTGTAAGGAAGCTAAGGTAGCGGAACAACTTCCTACACTAATCTTGAGAGGAGAATAATGCAAATTTTTTATAGATCTTTAACAGTTACAAAAACATAAAGAAAAATAAACACAAATATCATGAATACCACAACACAATGATGTACATGGGGAAAACCCTTTTGGGAGAAAAACCCCACACTCCAAAATTCACCCAATATATTATTCAACAATCACAAATATTACAATATACTTACATAGAAAGCTTCTCACAGGAGTATCACCACTTAGAAATATAGAGATAACACAAACACTATCAGAATCTTAGAATACATCACAATACATAGCCATAATACAACATCCTCATTAAATAGGGTTGCCTTCTAGGGAAATTCAAGCTAATAAAATATCGACCATGAGATATGAGACATAATGATGAAAGGTCTAAATTTATAATAATAAAGTGTATATAAAATTTGGCTTCTGGGGGTGTTGTCCCCAAGCCCCTCTTGGGGTGCACTTCCCCCTAGATCCTTAGCTAGGGGGATGATCCTCGCAGGCCACTTGTGGGGGGGATCCCCTCACACCTCCCCCATTGTCATCAGCTGGAGAATACCTTATGTATCAATAGTAATTGCAAGGTTGAGACACATTTTCTCAACATTTCCGCCTCCAAAATGACTATGATGATGTAAAGAGTGCTTACCCTCGACTAGGAAACGAAAAAAATAGGTAAAAGTAATGATAAATTGACAATT
This sequence comes from Sequoia sempervirens, assembly GCA_007258455.2. Lineage (NCBI taxonomy): Eukaryota > Viridiplantae > Streptophyta > Pinopsida > Cupressales > Cupressaceae > Sequoia > Sequoia sempervirens. The sequence continues at coordinate 123,380 of VDFB02148602.1, read as the reverse complement.
TTTGTAACTTACCACTCATATCTATTTTCCTTGATGGAATTAAGTCATTGTACTCATCTCATCCAAGGAGAATTGGTTGCAAGATTGAAAGTCCTACAAGTGTTAATACTCACAAAAAAAATGAACATAAAACATGCGTAAACTCACATATGATCTTGATGCATTACAAACATGAATCTTGATTGATGATAAGTGTTGTAAACTTTGCTAGTTTTTCTCTTGACTACTTTTAAGGATGCTCAATTGATATTCTAACTGCCTAGGATTTCAAATGGTGAAAAAGTCTTGTATTTATATGCAATAATTTATTTTCCCACAAAATTAATAATCAAAAGTTGACAAATGAATTTAAAATTGTAAATATTAAAACGTTGGCAATAAAATATTCAAATTGGGGTCAAAATAGGTTGGAAAAGGGTACTATCACCCTAAACCAAACCTATTTTGGGTCTTTAAGTGTCATTAAATAAATATTAAATACTAATCACAATTTAATTCTGATTTTTTGAAGATGACCACAAAACGAGTAATTCAAGATCATAATTGGGTCTAATCACATAGGGGGAGCTAAACCTAAAGTGAAATTTTCAAGGTTGACAATTTATGATGCTATATTTAGCCTCCAATTTAGTGGTATTATTAACTTACACTCATTCTCACACTAAAGTAAGGATAAGCCAATAAGGGTTCATTTATCAAAACATTGGAGAGGTAGGATGACATTGAATCTAGGGGATGCACTAGCCCTTAGGCTCAAGATCCCACAACATAAAAATGTAAAGAAAAAGGAACACACACACACTTGAAGTGCAATGCAACATGAAAAATGCAAAACATACATAATGATTTAACATAAAACTAACGTAATAAAAAATGATCACAATGCAAACACAAGATAATACACAAAGAAAACATGCAAAAGACACAAGGAAAACACATGGAAAATATAAGACAAACAATAAAACCACAATAGAAAACAAATATAATGTTAGTACACTAAAAATGATTCGAGTCAGTAAGGTAAAGAGACCTCAATCTAAAATTTTGTCTCAAATATCAAACGTCATCTATCGAATATGATGTTAGATAAAATGGTACTCTCATAAGGAATAACAAGCTGCATAATGCTAGATCACTCATGAGCTACATAGATCCACTAGCTAGCAAGCTACATTATGCTAGGTGTCCATGTAATATGATGGATTTCACAAGGCTTGCAAGCTGCCTTATACTATTTTACTCTTGAAACACATGGCTCAATTGAAAAAAAAAATGTATTATTGTATGTGGCCATGTTAAAATGCTTAAAACTATAGGCTATAAAGCTCCATTATGTTAGGTCTATGCAAATCGCGCTTTAGGGATTGCATAAAATTTTAACATCTTGAGGGATAGTTTAATTTCACAAGGGATGAATCACCTCAAGGGGTGTATAAAAGTTTAATGTTATGAGGGATGAGAAAATGATTAACATCAAAAGGGATGAATTTATAAGCATTCCTATAGGGGCATTATAAACAACACCACCACTAAAAGGTTATGTCAATAAGTTAAAAAATCATAAGACAACAATGAAATGGATAGGGTGAAATACCCCCTTTTAAAATGTTGACATACTTGAGCTATGTTGATATTTTAAGGAAAAGATGGGGGAGAGGGGATCCTTAAGAAGGACACACACCTCCAAAACTAGTTATCCTTGCCCCCCAAGTGTAAAGGCAAGGAAAACCATGCTAGAGGCTATCATGTTGCTACCATAGATCAAATATGGTTGCATGTAAGATTGTACCACCATGAATGGGAATGAGCCAACACATGGAGCTACAAATTCCATATAGTGAGGAACAACACAAATAAAGGAGAGATTATAATTTAGAATGAATAGGTGCATCAACACATAGGAGAGTGATAGCACCACCATCAAGAAGTTATATTTTATTGCTCGAGGCTTGAATTTTATTGGTGGAATGACCATGCACTTGATGATATACAAAAAAAGAGTGATTATTATAAAACTTCTTACATGTTGGAGGAGGAAGAGTAATCAAGTGGGGTTTGAGAAGCTTCAACAAAATATACGCTTTCTCGGATAGAGGATAAGGAGTAGGAGAAAATCCTCTCTCTTGTGAAGAAAAGTATGATCGCTTACCACAAGATGTTATAAATTTAGTAGATGATGGAGGATGAGATGTAGATGAAGGAGAAGGTTGGAACCCTAAACCTCTTTTTTCTAAGTATGGTGTAGAATTCACATGATTCTTGATGTAAATGGAGGAGAAGTCTTGTATAAATTATTTTAAGAATAATGCAAATCCTTTTTATGCATTGAAATATTAGGATTAGATATCACCAACACATGAGGTACTAAAACTAAATATCCCCCACCACCATCATGGGATGATGTTTTATATTTTTTTATGTAGAAAAAGATTGAGAAAATGAAAAGCAAGACTCCTGAGGTTTGAATTGTGAGATTTCATATTTTCCCATAAAGGAGGGTGTAAAATAAAATGAACCCCAATCGTTACCAAAGCATGTACTTGAAGATGGATCATTATCATTGTTTGAGGAAGTTATAGTGTTGATATTGGATTGTGTTGACACCATGGGATTTGACGGTGAGATTTTATACTCCCTAAAAGTAGGTGTAAAATATAATGAACCCCAATCATTACCCAAGAACATACTCATAGTATCATTAGTATTGGAAAGTGAGGTTCAAATTTTGAAGATGGAATTAAAGTACTAAGAGAGTTAGAAATGTTATGCTTAGATTCAATGTGCAAGTGAATTTCTTATCAGCTTTAGCCATATATATCTTGTTATTATATTTTTAATTCATTATACAGTGAAGATTAGACAAGACTCCCCTCATGGAATGAATCCAAAATCCACCCAAAAGAAGGTTACATGAGAGAAGATTTGGAATGACATGGATAAGGGTAGGAAAAGTTATGGGTCCTACCTTAATGGATAGTGTGATTGTCCCCAATGGTTGCCTACAACATTATCAAAGCCATAAATAGAAACATTATTAGGTTTTATGAGAGTTTTATCCACACCATGTTTATGTAAAAGGTCAATTCCACAAACATTAAGATCCGATCCATTATCAATAAGAGTATTTCTAACCCCAATTTTATTAATGACAAATAATATCATTAGAGCCTCATGTTTCTTTCGAATCTCAGGAGGAGGTAACTCACTTTGATGGAAAATAATATCTAGGTTTATTGTATTCTTACCATCACACAAGGCTTCTAAATCATTCAATTTAACATAAGGTGGTACAATAATCTTCTACAAAGCCTCTTGGAGCATACCATGGTAGGTAGGTGAAATTTGAATTGAATCCCAAAGAGAGATCTTAGTTGGAGTATTATAAAGTTGCTCAACAAGGTCATACTCTTTGTCACTATGTTGAAGAAGACAAGGTGCATGAGGAAGATATGGTTGAGGAAATAGAATGGAGGTTAGAATTTTCTTTGGTTGTTTATTATTTTGAGTATTATATGTATGGGATACTGCATGGTAACTTGGTTGGTGTGACACATTTGGGTGTGTGATTTGTTTTACAAAGTTTAAGATATGACTAGGAGGTTTAGACTAGTTTGAAGGAGGTCCAATAATAAGCGAAGACATAGTTTGACACTTAGGAACATGTGAAGGAGGTTAAATAATTAGTCGTAGTTTTATTAAATCTATTACATTTATTAATCCTTGACATATTAAAGTTTTTGGAGCCTTAAAGGATGGTTCAAATGAGATGAAGTCATCAAGGGCCTCATCTAACATATCAAATTGATTGCTACTAAAAGGCTCATCAAATGCATGAAAGTCTTGTAGAAAAAGATTTGAAATGATCAAATGACTTCACTTCCTCCAAGAGATTAAATACAATTCCAATTATAATATTCAATTATTCATGTTTTTATTTCTTAAGACCAATTATGATCATTTACACAACAAATCAGATTTGTTACAAATAAAAATTTCAAAAACAAGTTCTAGGATTGCATAGAGAATACAAATATTACTCTACCCGTAAAAAATAGTTGAAAATAAGAAGGTTAGGGGTTGTATCTCCCTAGACCATAGGTATAAGCCTTTGAAATTTTGAAGTTTTTGATAGGTGTTATAGTAAATGGAGATTTGGGACTAAGATAGTCAAGGTCTGACACTATAAATTTTATAGTTTTTCCCAATTTTGTAAAAATGTGACCTAATGCAATGAACTTGGGTTTTCAATTTTTTCAAAAATACTATCATCTTCCACCATTGCATGTGCTAATTCAGTAAAAATATCAATTTTATCTATAGATCTAATGTTTTACTAAAATTCAAATGATACAACATTCTTTTGCAAAATTAAAGAAATGTTTTTCAATACATACACATTTTATTTGCAAACATAAAGAGATTCAATTTTTGAAATTAATTTAATTGATAAATAAAATATAAGGATAAAAAAAACAGAAGATCTTTCAAGTGTAGGATATGTTGGGTTCACCAAAAGGTGATGTGGGAAAAGGGGATCTAGGATCTAAATCACACTTTCTCCTATATCACATGTGAGGAAGGAACAAAAAATGATCACAAACACCCACTTGGCTACTAATCTCAATGGAAGAGCCAAAATGGTGGATTAGGGTTTGGTTCTTTCTTGAGGGAGATTGATGTTGATTGATTGATTAATGATTAAATTTATTGGATAATGTGAATGTGTACCTAGATCAACTATGAAGCTACAAAAATGATGTAATTACAAAGAAATGCATAACTAAAACAAAAAAATAGATAGCAGATAAGTAGAGTGCAATGATAGAGGAACTTGGCATATCAATTTGGACACAAATTGGCTGGACAGGGGCACTTGTGCCCTAGACTAAGAAGTGTAGATCTCATGAATCAAAAACTAGATCTTAAATGGTAATAATCTGTAGGTTCTTTCTTTCTAGACTTAGCTTCTAGACTTTGTTTGTTGATGATTAATTCCACTTTCCCTAATTTGTTGACATAGGAGGCTCAAATGCTTGATATTACAATTATGTCTTCAATCCTTTCCCAAATTTACTTCAGATATATCACTTGCACAAAAGAGAGGAGAGAAAGGGATGTGTTATATAGGGTCTTGCCTATGTCAAACCTTGTTTTGGTGTTTCCACCTCCACAACTGCTATGATGATGTAAAGAGTACTTACCCCCAATTGGTTAGAGACAAAAATGGATAAAATGAATGGTAAATTGATAATTTCTACAACTTACCACTCAGATCTACTTTCCTTGATGGATTGAAGTCATTGTACTAATCTCATCCAAGGAGAATTGGTTGCTTGATTGAAAGAATTACAAGTGTTAGTACTCATGGAAAATAAATGAACATAAAACATGCATAAACTCACATATGATCTTGATACATTGCAAATATAAATATTGATTGATGATAAGTGATGTAAAATCTACTAATTTTTCTCTTGACTAATCTTTAGAATATTCAATTGATATTCGAATTGCCTAAAATTTTAAATGGTGAAAGACTTGTATTTATATGCAATAATCTGTTTTAATTATCAAAAGATAGCAAATGAATTTAAATTATAAATATTAAAATGGGCCAAAAATAACATATTCATATTTGGGCTAAAATAAGCTGGACAAGGGTGCTAGCACCACATACTAGACCTATTTTAGATCTTTAAGTGTCATTAAATAAGTATTAAATAATAGTTCCCAATTTAATTCTAATTTTTTGAATCTATGAACATAAAACAAGAAATTCAAGAGTGTAATTGGGTCCAATCACATAGTGGGGAGCTAAACCTAGTATGAAATTGTCAAAGGTGATAATTTATGATGCTATATATTGTTCCTTGATTTCTTGCTAATTTCTCCTCTACCTTTAAGACATACTGATTTGCTTCTTCTATAATTCACAACCTTATCATACTTAGCTCATCTTGAATATTCAACCTTAGTCCATTAACATATCTAGCCACCTTTTCATGGTCTAATTCGCTATGGCTAGACCATATGGAAATTTTATAAAACTCCTCTATATAAGCCTTCATACTCAACTGTCTATGCCTTAAATTCTATAATTTTTTGAGAAGTTCAAGTTGATAATTACCAAATAGAAATTTAACCTTAATCTTTATCACCATTCGATCCCATCAAGTGATCTTATCTCTACCATTTCTTCTTCTCTTAGCCTACACCTCTTTCCACCAAAGTGTTGCATGGCCTTTCAATTATGTTTGTGCAACCTTCACTCTTTTAGGGTCCTCCACTTCATCATATTTAAAGTATTCCTCTATCTCTATTATCCAATCAATTAAATTTTCTAGTTCTAAACTTCATGAGAAGCTTGGTAATTCCATCCTTGTTCCTTTCCTAATGTTAGAAATAGCCCTTATAATCCTTCTTTCTCTTGTATCCATATTTCCATCTACATTTTCACCTTCTTTTCCTACCATATTTTCTCCTTGTTAATCTTTTTCACTATCAATATCTTCATGTGCCTACCTCTTCTCATTCCACCTTATATTGATCCATTCTTTCTTACAATCCCCTTACATCCTTTAATACCTCATCTACTCTTCCTATTGCTTCTACAACTATAACCTCTCCCATCCTTCTCCTTAATGGCATCTTGCTGTCCTAAATCTCCTTTCTTTCCTTTCTCTTCTTATGTAGCCCTTCTAACTGCAATATCCCTTGCTATAGGGATACACCTACAGTCACAACCCAACTTCCTTCAACCCTAATGAAAAGTTACTATCTTCCTTTCTAAAGCTATAGCTATGCTTTGATACAACGCCAATGGCATCCACCCCCTTGTAGGCACCCAAGAACCCAACCCAATTGTAGCTAGTAGGTAGAGGAGGGAGGTTGCGTTGCTATAAGCAACTCACATAGCCTTTGTAGAGGTCTAAACACTTTCTATAAGTAGAATCTTGGTTTAAGGGGACACAAAAACAATCTACAGGGATCAAGCACTATGTTGTAGGCACACTGTTATATGCTAAGAGGATAAAATATTTGATGTAGACAATAGGAAACATATGCTATAGGGGTTCAAAGTACACAACACCAACTCACAAACACCCAAGTTTTTATACATAGAAAATAATCCACTTTAGAGAAGAAAACTCATAAATCATCAGTCATAAATCACACACATAGTCCTAAAAGATAATTTTTTTTAAAAAGTAATATTATATTATATTTTAACTCAAAAATACATTTTTTACAATCATTTATACCCATTTACAAAATACTAGGGAAATATGAGATTCTACTCTTTTCCTCTTCCTTCTTGGCTTGCATGTGCTCCTCTGTTCCTTTCTATATTCCTCTTTCTATTTTATAGATTCTTCTCCTAATATTCCTATACTTTTCTCTCTATTGTCTCTTCTTCTTTTCTCTCTACTTTTTATTCTAAAAACCCAAAATCTAGAAACTTCTTCCCCCCAAAATCTCGCCTAAACTTGGTGCGTCATATACAATTTGGTCATTAATGCCTAAATAGTTGAGTCTCACTCAAAATTTCTCTCCATCATTTTCCCAAGTCCTAATGTTCATTTATGAGCCCATGAGTAGGTACTTTCTGCCCACAAAATTAAAAAAATCAAATTTTAAAATCTTATAACTCATACATGGTGGTTGTTGAGGAGAATAATAATAAAAAGGGAATAAAGAATGAAGCCCCTACATAAAAGATGGTAAATTATAAACTAACCAATATCATAACATCATTATTTCAAGACCATAATTTGAAATATAAATATAGAAAACTCCAGTCATCATCTTATTAATGTCAATAATGACCCAATTGACACACTCATTGGACTCTTCCCTAAAGAAAATAATAATAGAGTTTAATAATTAGAGAAATTAACATGTATATCATTCTACATACATCCTCATTTGAGGTGATGAGATGAAAATATTGAGTAAAAATATTTTTTCAAGATAAATTGAATAAAGAGTACAATGTAACTTTGATTTATTGTAAATGAATGATGGTAAACAAACTAAGCTATTAACATCTAGCCTATTTAGAAAACTTATGTGAATCTTCTATGAGGCCTTGGTGCAACCACAGTAGAAGGGTCCTCAAAGAGAACAATCCAAACTGTGCAGTAAGAGTTACACAACAAAAGCAACACAAAATATGGAGGAAAATGTAGGTTCAAACATTCTCATTAACAAAAATCTCAATTACCATTGCCGAACAACATCCGGGCTTATAGATTTAGCTCATAGGCTTGATACAACATGCTCAAATACAATATTCCTATATGCTCCTTAATGCGAGCTAAAATATTACATATCAAAATCTATCTTTCTCAAACCTGCCTTCCTAGTGACCTACTACAATGATTTATATCACATCTTGAGATCTAGAATCATCCGCGTTGGCTAAAGATTATTACAATCTCCAATGAAAGAAAATGTAACATGTGCATGAATAGGTCGGCCTCAAATTTGCATTATTCCTTGGTGAATGCATAGGATGAAGTGTGGACCTATTATTAAGGTTGGGGAAACTCCATAGAACAATTCAAATCACACTGCCAAGATCCACAAGTTACATGAAAGATCCACGAGTGACCAAACTAACCACGTTAGGTTTGAAATTATTCCTATGCTGGTTCAAGAAACTGCCATTAAATTCGGAAGCAATAACTTGCTGGAAAAAGATCCAATCGTGCTCAAATCTTGGAATAAGGAAAATAAACATGTCTATGATTTAAACATAGATCCACAAGGTCTAGTGAGAAAATATGATGAAACACTGAATCTTCCAACTTGAACTGAACAAAGAACTAAACAAGAACAAAATTGAATGAAAATATTTTTGGTTGATGCAAGATTCCCAAGAACCAAGGATGCTTCTACATCAGACATACAGGGTTATTTGAAAAGTGAGACCCTCACTTTGTAGGGGCTAAAGGGAAACCAAAACGGTCTACCTCAGCTTGAAAAATCCAAGAAGAATCATCCACTGGTCTAACTTTCCACTTCACAAGATATTCTTTGACCTATCTTCCACGCATTTTCCTCCCATCTTTGATATCTAGAATCTCTTCAATCTCATTTTATTTTTGTTTACGAAATTGATTCTCCAATTTGGCTTTACTGTCTTCATTGAATTCTGCTTCATGGTACTGATGTAGATTTGCAATGTTGAATATAGGTGATATACCCATGTCATCTGGTAACTCCACTTCATATGCATTTCCTGAATCAAATTTCTTCAAAATATTACAGGGTCCAAACTTCCTCATCTTGAGCTTATTGTATGTGCTAATTGGAAATATTACCTTTCTTAAATACACCATCACTTCATCTCCAACTTCAAAATCCTTATGTCTCCTCTTTTTATTTGTTTTCTCCTTATACTTTCGGTTCATATCTTCCAATTTCTCCTTCACTTGAGTATGCACTTTCTTCATATGTTCTACAAATTCCTCTACTTCTGCACTCCTTTTATTGCATGTTGATGTCTCTCAACTCTGATATACCTCTAGGATGAACTCTAGTAACAATCTCAAAAGGTGTCTTTCTGGTACTCCTATTTACTAAATTATTGTAAGCAAACTCTGCTTGTGCAAGAACTAAATCCCAACTTCCGGTCTTCTCTCCAACCAAACATCTCAAAAAATTCCCCAAACTCTTGTTTACTACCTCTGTCTATCCATCAGTATGTGGGTGAAAATTAGAACTAAACTTTAAATCTGTCTTCAACATCTTCCAAAGTGTCCTCCAAAAGCAACCAACAAACTTTGTATCTCTGTCTGAAATAATACTCATAGGTAATCCATGCAATCTGACCACTTCCTTGAAAAAAAGTTTGCTACATGTACTAGATCTATTGTCTTCTTACAAGGTATGAAATGTTCCATTTTAGAAAATCTATCCATCACCACAAATATAGAATCATTACCTCTTTGTGTCTTCAACAAACCAAGTATGAAATCCATCCTAATATCCTCCCAAGGTCTCTTCAAAACTGTAAAAGGCTTATACAATCCAACATTCTGACTACTCCCTTTTGCAATTTGACAAACTCTGCAACTCTACAAAAATTTCCTAACATCCTTATAAATCTGTGGCCAAATGTAATTCTCACTTACCAATGCTACTGTCTTATCAATCCCAAAGTGTCCTGACAATCCTCCACTATGTTTTTCTTTTATCAAGCTATCCCTCATTGAACTCTGGGGTATACACAACTGATTTCCTCTGAACAACATATCCTCCTAAATGAAATAATCCAACCATTGAATCCTATCCTCCAAAATTGGTTCTTTACAAGCTCTCCAAGGTTATGCAAAATCTGAGTCTTCCTCATACAAGTTCTTCAATTCATCAAAGCCTAATACCTCCACTCTCATTTCTGCCAGTAATTTCCTTCTCCTACTCAAAGCATCAACAAATCTCTTTGAATTTCCACTCCTATGCTTCAAAACAAAGTATAACTCTGCAAGAATTCCACCCATCTCATGTGTCTCTGATTCAACTTACCTTGACTGTTCAAATACTGCAACATCTGATGATCCGTATACAACACAAACTCCTTAGGAAACAAGTAATGTCTCCACTTCTTCAAGGATTGAACTATGGCATAAAACTCTTGATCATACACTTAATATCTTCTCTTAGCATCATTCAATTTGTCACTGAAATAAGCTACTAGACTTCCTTCTTGACTTAATACTACTCTAATTGCATTTCCACTTACATCACAATCTACCTGAAATACCTTATCAAAGTATGGTAAAGCCAACACAGGTTGCTCAGTCACCTTCTGTTTCAATAACTCAAAACTTTGGTTTGCTCAGATGTCCACCTAAAACCCTTCTTATCTCCTCTCATTGTTTCTGTCATAGGACTGCAAATAAAACTGAAATTCCTAATGAACTTCCAATAGAAACTAGCCAATCCATGAAATGATCTTACCTCTCCAATGCTATCCAGTGTAGGCCATTCCATAATTTCTCTTACCTTCTCAGGATCCATCTTCAATCCATCCACAAATATCACAAATGCTAGATATACCAACTCTTCCTTCATGAAACTACGTGCTTCTTAATGTTTATCAACAACTGCTCTTCTCTCAACCTCTACAAAACTTGTCTTATATGCAACAAATGTTCTTCTCTAGTCTTACTGAAAATCAAGATGTCATCCAAATAAACAATCACAAACTTACCAAGAATTTCTTCAATACCTCATTCATCAACCTCATGAAAGTACTTGGTGCATTTGTTAGTCCAAAAGGCATCACCAACCACTCATACAATCCTTCATTTGTCTTGAATGATGTCTTCCACTCATCCCCTTCTCTAATTCTGATATGATGATATCCACTCTTCAAATTTATCTTTGTAAAGTATCTAGCTCCACTCAAACAATCCATAATTTCATCCATCTGGGGCAAAGGAAATCTATACTTCATCATGATTTTGTTTATGGCTCTAGAGTGTGTACACATCCTCCATTCTCCATCCTTTTTAGGTTCTAACACAACTGGTATTGCACAAGGACTTAGGATTTCTTTGATCAAACCTTCTCTCAACAAATGTTTCACTTGTCTATTCAAATCTTCATTCTCTATAGGTGTCATCCAATGTGTTGCTTTATTAGGAAAACTAGCTCCAGGAATCAGATCCATGCAATGACTAATACTCCTCATAGGTGGTAATCCATCAGGTACATTATCTGAAATGATCTCTTCATACTTTGTCAACATCTCTTTTATCTCCTCTGGTTGTTCTTCTACATGCTTCAAGTCTTCAACCTTCTTAGGAACCAAGGAATAGCACATATTCTCATGTCTCAATCCATCCAAAAATCTCCTTCCATCAACCAAAAAAACTCTAGCACTTGTACAAACCTCAACTTTAGGAACATCTTCCAATGGCAACAAATTTTTCTTCATCCCATTAGCAACAATGATATATGTGTTCTTCTTTCCATCATGAATGTCTATCATACTACCAAGGCCTTCCCAAAAAAACATGGCATACATCCATAGGCATGATATCACACAAAACTTCATCATGATAATTTCCTATCTTCAATTTCACCAAACATTGTTCACCTACCAGAATCTTATGCTCATCTTGAATCCATGCTATCTAATAGGGCTTCAAGTGTTTCAATCTTTCCAACTTCAATTTGGTCACCATTTCTTTAGAAACTAGGTTCTCTGAGCTTCCACTGTCAACAATCACTTTGCAACATTTACCAGCTACCTTGCATCTGGTCTGAAACAAATTCTTTCTCTACAACAGTTCCTGATCCATCTCACTTTGACACAATACTCTTCTATTCACCAACACTTCTCCATCTTCTGGTTTATTAGATGACCCAACATGATCCTCCTCAACAAAGGTTGTTCTTCTATTGTTTTTTGTCTTTCTACTTGTCTCTCCCTGATTACATTCAAATGCTCTATGTCCTTCTCCACCACACTTAAAATAATTTCCTCTGAATACTCTTTTCTCCTATCCTCTATCATCTTTTCTATAATCCTCATTCTGGTAACCACTATATCCTCCTCTTCGGTAAGAGTTTCCATCATCTCTATGGTATGAATTATCATTCTTATTGACTTTATTCTAATATGCAAAATTTCCTCTTCCTCCTCTAGTAAAAGTTCTTCCTCTCCGTCTCTGCTCATGTCTTTTATTCATCTTCTCTTATGCTTTCAGGGCACATTGATATGCCTCTTCCACACTCCACAACTTGATCAAACTAATTTCATCCTATATAGATGACCTCAAACCATTCACATATTTGGCTACTTGCTCGATCTCATCCTTTGAGTGTCCATATCTGATATTTAACTTGTAGAACTCCTTAGTATACTTTATCACACTTGACTCCTTCTGCTTCAAATTCTACAACTTTCCAGGAACAAATTGATCTGATAATCTGCAGGCATAAACTTTGTTTTTAACTTATTCACCATATGATCTCATGATTTTATCTTCTCCTTTCCTCTTCTTCGCCTAGATCTATCTATAGATGTTCCCACCAAAGGGATACATGTCCTTTCAATTTTGTACAAGAAAATCTCACCTTCTTATCTTCTATGGTACCTTCAAAATCAAAATACTTTTCCATCTCTGTTATCCAATCAAGCAATTCATTCAAATCCAACTTACCATGTTATAATTCGGTGGATTGAAATGTGGTTTGGTATTTTCTCTAGTTAGGGCTCTTATGAACCTCTCTTCTCCCTGATCCAGGCCAGGATTTTCTCCTTCCCTTTCTTCCTGTACTTCTACCTCTTCATCACTCACATCATCAACTGGTTGACCTCTCCTCTGAGTCATTTCAACTGCATCTAATCTAGTAGCAATTCCTCTCAACATCTCCATTAAAGTTGGGTCTGCATTTCCACGCACTCCATTTCCTCTAACATTTCTTCTTCCCACCATCTTTACACAAGTCCTCTGTAGCTATAGGTTAGATCCTCAGTCTACCACCCCACAACAAATCTTCAATAGGACTTCATGAATTTTGGCGATCTCTCACGGATTGAATCTTGCTCTGATACCAAACTGGTGTAGCCATGGTAGGAGGGTCCTCAAAGAGAACAATCCAGACCATGTAGCAATAGTTACACAACAGAAGCAACCCAAAATATGGAGGCAAATGCAGGTTCAAACATTCTCATTAACATAAATCTCAATTACCATCAACCGACAACATCTGGGCTTACAGATTCAGCTCATAGGCCTGATACAACATGCTCAAATACAATATTTCTATATGCTCCTTAATGCGAGTTGAAATCTTACATATCAAAATCTATCTTTCTCAAACCTGCCTTCCTAATGATCTACTACAATGATTTAGATCACATCTTGAGATCTAGAATCATCCACATTGGCCAAAGATTATTACAATCTCCAATGAAAGAAAATGTAACGTGTGCATGAATAGGTCGACCTCAAATTTGAATTAATCCTCGGTGAATGCATAGGATGAAGTGTGGACCTATTATTAAGGTCGGGGACACTCCACGAAACAATTTGAATAACACCGCCAAGATCTGAAAGTTATGGAAAAGATCCACGAGCGACCAAAATAACTGTTAGGTTTGAAATTATTCCGGTGTTGGTTCAAGAATCTGCCATTAAATCCGGAAGTGATAACTTGCCAGAAAAAGATCCAATCGCGCTCAAATCTTGGAATAAGGAAAATGAACATGTCCACAATGTAAACATAGATCCACAGGGTCTAGTGAGCAAATATGATGAAACACTGAATCTTGCAACTTGAATTGAATAAAGAACTGAACAAGAACAAAACTGAATGAAAATATTTTTGGTTGATGCAAGATTGCCAAGAACCAAGGATGCTCTTGCATCAGGCCTCCAACATTTCAAGAGATAAAAATTACATGGAAGGATCTTCCATAGAATTCTCTAACTAGTCATCATCATCAACTAACTAGTAATGATTCAAATTAGTTACCCAACAAAGGTTGTTAGTTTGAATAATTTATCTTCGAGTAAATGTCTAGCCTTAAATTATCCCCTAGATGAATTACCATCACTAGATGGATTGCATGAGTTACTAAAGGGTTTATCACTTTAAGAGATGTGAAAAAATCCACATGATGCATTTGACTAGGGATTCTAATCATAATTTATGAAGCTAGACTATGGTGTGCTTGAAGAGAGCACAAACTCTTCATTTTGGTTGTCAAAGTAGTTTGAACCTCAAGAAAAATTAGGGTATTTCTAGAGCATCATTGGATTAAAGTTGTTAGGTGACCAAATGTTTTTTACCACCCATAATTAACCAACCAACCTCTTGGGATAGAGGAGAAGAATACTCGGCTACTAACTTAGTCATAGGCATGGGCATTAATGGACAATCTTTAATCTTGTGATCTAGTGGCTAGTATTGGAAATAAGTGTTGGGTAAATTAATTTAGGTGACCTTCTATATAATTATGAACCATCCAACAAAAATATTAGTAGATTATTTGAAGTTGGAGGTGAGGTGCACCTTGATGAAAACCCACATGTGGGGTTGAGCAATAAAAACCTTTTCTAGTTCATGGTAAATAGAAGGCATAAGATTTTAGATAGTTTTCTACAAGAATACCCACATTGGGATGGGAAGCTCAAGGTGCTCAACACGTATAGGAACCTTGAGTCATGCTTTCATAGAAAACTTAAAGTACCATATCTAGTGAGAAACCACCAAGTTGTTCCTCATGAATTAATAGTTAGACTAAAGCAACATATTGATATGTTGGGACTCACATGTAATGAAATTAATTGATGATATAATAATATAATACAAATAATAGACAAATACATGATAATAATAAACCACTTTGAGAGGAAAAACCTCAGTTGTTTTTAATAACATATTCACAATATGATGATAATAAGATAACTACTATTTCTTATATATACAATACTTATGTCATAGAGGCTGACCTAACTATCCATATAAGACTATATAAATAATTATATAATTTAATTAAAGATTATCATAATCATAATGCATACTATAGATTAAGAAAAAGACATGCCCCTCTTCTTAAAACAAATATCATGTTTAATTTTCACAATATTTCATCCTACAATGTTCCCTGCATCAACATTTCCTCTACCAATTTTCTACCAATTTACCAATCTCACTCACTCTTTTGCAAATAGGAGTGTAATTATATGGTCCAATATAAAGAAGTTTCTCCAAGGAAACTGACCCACATAAAAAACAATTCAACTAAAATTTTCATTCCAATTAAAGATAGATTTTAAGTCAAAACGTACAGATCAGTAATTTAAAAAATCAAACCTCATCATAGACCTTCAGAACGATCCTCGCCGCCAAATGCAACGTTGATTATGGAAGACACATATTTGGCTTTTGAAAAAGCCCGAGGCTGCCCAAAGGGCGAGAGTAAGGGAAAACCAGACCAGAGTATTCAGAAGATTTTCACACATACGCACAGTTTTAAGCGGCATTATTTTTAGAATTTACATAGCAGGAACACAGTATATACAACCATGATTTTTTTTAAATAAAAGAAGCAATGGAACAGTAAATTGATGCAGCTGTAAAGAAACAAGTAATGATTATCGGAAAGAATCACAGGAAAATTGCAACAAATCTTCTATTTTTCTGTATCGAAGAATATCGATTCAACCTTGATATGTTACATGTATTTTGGAAACCCCAAACTGTTTAAAAGGCCAATTTGGCAGCCTCGTTAATAATTCCTTGAGAGTAAGTAGCTGGTCACTGAGAAGAAAGTGTGTTCAAGAGCGCAACTCTGGCAGAGATGATACATTGGAATAGCTGGTTGATTTTGTGTTCAAGGAGGGGAAGAGCAGTCTCCAAGTCATGGAGTGCCAAGGTGGAGGGAGAGAGATGAAGCGGGAGATGCAATTTGGACTTGGAGTTAAGAAGATTATTGAGATTTCCCAGCGCAATATCTGCAGCTTCTAACTTATGCAAGAACCTTGATGATGATGACGACCTCTTTCTCATCTCAAATGCCTCCTTTAGCTTGTGTTGCAGACAAGTGAAATGGGTAGGAAGAGGAAGAGATGGCATCCTCATGTGGGATGTCTTGAAGGAAAGAGCAGTGACAAGGGTAGAATAGACCATGATGGTGATGGCCTTGGCATGGTTGATGTTGATGACAGCTTGTGCTACTCCCGCTTTATCCTCAACGTTAAGCTTCTCTGCCATTCGCCTCAAAATGGACATGCATTTATCCAGCTGGGAATGTGTGTCCTCCTTCTTCCTCAGCCAAGTGGCGAGGGCGGTGCGTGCCCTTTCAAGGGCATGGGCAGAGGGAGTGAGAGCAGGGCCAAGGCCCCGAATGGCTACCTGCACACACGTGTGCTGCTTTCTGATTTCTGCAATGCCGTCCCTCAACAAATTGCACATCTCAAGCAGATGGAGTTTGTCATCCATATGTGCGTTCACCCATTTGCTCCCCATGCCTTCCATGTCTATCTTTATGTTTGACATATTGGAATAGCAATTCACCAACACCTCCAATGCTTGGCCAAGCCAATCTGTTCCAAAACACGAGGAAGAAGAACAAGACTCCTCCAATCTTTCTACCTCGTCTGTGAGAATCGGGCACCCCTGCAGCGTGGAGGGCATGCTCTTTGAGCGATTATGGCGATGCTTGCGAGGAGAGTGCAGGGCCATGGCCATCCCAAGAGAGGAGAGACGAGAGAGAGAAGGTATTGCAATGCTCATGCTGATTCTATTGTGTATTTCTTTCTCTGAAGGCGCTGATTCTGATTGCAATGTTGTTGCTGGCTTAGCCTTCTGCCTGGCTATTAATATGATTTTTACAACTCACTATGACTGGGCGCAGCAGGTAGACAGAGAGAGAGAATCCGGCCAGAAGCATCTAATTTCTCAAAATGAGTATGATACAAATATCTCGTCCCCTGCCACTGCTTGCTTGCTTTGGTGTCCCACGCTTTCCATGTTAGGTAGCTTCTCATCTAATTGTATGCCTACCCCATGGTTTCAACCCCTAAGAGCATCACAGCTAAACACCATGTGGCCAACCAGTTTAGGTTACAAAGTTTAAGTTTAATCAAAATTTGTAATTGGAATCCCCTGCAATTTGCAGATCACATGTCTCCTATCCAAACGTGCATAAGGTGCTTTTTAATTGACCGTAGAGGAAGTCAAATTTCTATCCAATCTTTAGGCCGCATGAGCAAATATTTATATTTCTTTTCGAGGGAGATTTTAACCTTTCTTGTTTGGTCATTAAAATCAAAAAGAAAATTTATTTTAAAATATACATTTTAACTCCTCATGATAGTTATTTTATAGAGATTGTTTAAATATAGGGTAGTCTATTAAATATTTCTCACACAACGATATTGTTAGGTACATTTGTGAATTTAAATAAATTAATTTAATATAATGAAATGCATATAAATAAGTATAAATTAGTTTATATTTATTAGATTGTAATAATTGACGAAAAATGTAAATATAAAATAATTATAGTTGATAATTAAAGATGTTTTAAAAATTGAATGGATTTGAATTTGATGTATATGAGAATTTGGAATATTAATAACAAATTAGTAATTTTTTAATAAATAAATTTTTATAGTACTATTTATAAAAGAGTGATAAATATATTAAAAAAAAAGGTGGGTGAAAAAAGTCACACATCTAAAGTCTAGATGGAGAAAAAACCTTAAGAAAACAATCATAAAACAAAGATTCTAAGTGGCGAGAGTAGTAGTAGTGGGAGGAGGATGAGGGTTCCGATCATCCAATTTAATTCATACATTAGTGGGGTCTAGATTGTCCATGGGATGGTCCCACCCATTAGTATCATTTTCATTATTATTATTTTTTTAAAAAAATTACGACTAGGTGAGATAGCAAGAACTAGCCAACTGATTTATTTAAATCAAACCAAACAACAACACCTCTCATTGGCCACCCAAACGTTCTTGTAGGTGGTGGAGAGGTGAAGCATTGAAGAGTGGGCCATGACCAACCTCATTGACCATTATCTCTTCCCACATCATAGTAGGGGGGAAGCCTATGAGTGATTATCCCAGCTGCCTCGAGCAAAGAGGCTACATGCGTAATGAAAACCATGAAGGGAGTGGCCTCGGGAGGAAGATATAGATGCAAGAATTTTTGCAACAAAATAAGGGGCATTACCCTAGTGTTCAAGTAGAACCTATATGTGAGCCACCTTAAGTGCAAATTTATTGGCTTTCACTTGAATCTAGACTAAAAAATATAACAATTCATAGAGCTTTAGTGTAAAGTGAGATAGGATGATACACATAACAATTGAAAAATATAAAAAAATTCTATCTTTTCATATGCTAAATAGAATCTTCACCTTGAAAGCATGCCCAATATTAGTAAATTTACAGAGCATGTGAGGCCAATCCCCTAAAAGAAAATTATCCCATGAAAAAGGTTATAATTTGAGTGGCTTAAAAAAATCATGTATCTAGGTCCAAAATTTTTGAGCATTGGGATAAAATTAGAAAAGGTTTTTGAGAGATTCTTGTTATCCACAAAGGGGACACTTGGGATTAGAGACTCACAAATGGGATATTTTGGAGTTAATGGGGAGGCCTTTAAAAATAAGATATTAGGTAAAATGAGCCAAATTTGGTTCCAAAACCATCAACTAGATGCTATGGAATTTGCATTGCCAAACAAAACTAGTGGCTACATATGAGGGCACCATGGGAAAATTAGGAGAGATATATTGATATCCTCGCCAAGGATTATAACTTTGGAAAATAGTGTCTAGAAACCATTTCTAGTATTTCCACCAACATTTGTAAGAATTAATACTAATTTTATGAATCATATGAGCTACGATGACCCATATAATTGTATCAATAGTTTCATGATCTTGATTAGAAAGGTGAACCTTGGTATTGGCTTCATTCCATGACATGAGGCTCATGGAAGATTTGGAAACAAATATTAATTAGTTTTAATTCCTTTTTAAAAATCTCAAAGGATGAACCTAGGGTGTCTTTTTAAGAGAATTCTTGTTGCCTTGAAAAATAGGGGACCACCAATTTTTTTGGTGATTAATGGAAAGAATATTATGGAAGTTAGAACCATTCTAGAGGAGCCAAGGTTTCATGAATTCCTAGGTTCTCAAAATGTTTTTTTATCACAAAATTCACTTGGATTTGAATATTTCTCATAATTAGAAGGGTATGAAGCCCAATCCCCTTCCAAGTGAGCCATCCAAAAAGATGACTAGAAGAGATATAATGTCACACTATTTTTGTATGCTTTTTTTCCCTAAATGGTATGAATAATCCACTTAGTGCAAAGAGACAAACCCTGAAGATGAGTAGATAGTAATCCCAATCCTTCAAATGCTTGAGGAAGGTAGCAAAACTCCCAAGACACATGATGGACTTCCTTATGATTCTCTGATGAAGCCCAAAGAAAATCATGAAGAATATTTTCCAACTTCATGTAGAAGCTTTAGAGGGAACCCAACATGAAGAGTAATATTAATAGTGGTAAGTATCTTAAAAAAACTTGAACTTTCCTTGCCAGAGATAGAGGTTTTATGAGCCAATAAGTCAAATTTATTTTCAATTTTAACAAGAACAACTTGCCACAAAGATGTCTAGGATGCCTAGAAAGCAAATTGAATACCAAAAAACTTGAAAAATTCACCATGATATATACACTTCCAACCATACGAATTGAACCAAGAAGGCACATGCAGGAAAAAATATCTCTAACATTAAGTCTTATGCCATTCATTGGTAGAACCAAAGGATTTATAAAAATTATACAGGCAATGGAAAGCTTGATTGATGTTTTTCTCCTCTTATAGGAAAGTGAGAAAAGAGTAATCAATAAATTGGCCATTAACAAGTTGGGCTAAAGAATTGGATAGCGAAATACCTTTAACTAGTCCTTGAGACACACAATGAGCTAGAAGGTAACCAAACGCTTCAATAGAAAGAACATATGAGTCCGAAGACATGATAAATTTTTGAACAGACCTAGAAATTCCAAAAATACTAATTTTTTGAATTAGTAATGAAAATAGAGGAATATACAAAAAACATGCTAACAAATTGAATGAATTGAGGCTCAAATCCTAGAGCTTGTAACATGGCCAAGATAAAAGACAATTTAATATGATCATAGGCATTAGTACATCAATTTTCATGAGTAGATTAGATATTTATGAGAGCATCAATGCCCATTCCATACCTTTTCAAATTATAATTATATTATCTAATATATATCTAGACTTGATGAAATCAATTTTTCAAGGTCTCATAATTTGAGGAAAGAGATGATGCAAATATAGAGCCAAGGCTTTGACAATGATCTTATAAGAGACATTAAGCAAGGTAATGGACCTCTAGTAACAAATATCCTTCGAGTCCCTCAATTTAGGTATGAATTTGAGTAAGGATCAAAATATTTTGTTATGAATATTGTGTCACATCAAAGAAATTTTTCTATCTAATAGACTACCTAATAACACGTAATAGATTAGAAATAGAATCATGGATGTCCACACATGGTTTTTTTCCAACTTATTTGTCAACCCCCAAGTTTGAAGCACACATATTCTCAAGGTATTGTTAGAAATAGGCCTAGAGAAATAGTTTGTAAATCCCTAGATATTTTTGTTGCATCAACCTACCACCTTTAGTAAGCTTGGTCACCACCTTATGTATCTCTACATTTGCATTCTTTTTGCTTTTTGTTGTAAAATGTTGAAGCCATTATGAGCCTTTGATGGAATTTTGTGCTCACAAACAAAAACATGCCTAAGAGAGCACCTAACAAGAGAAATTTCCAAACAAATAATAATATTCCTTTATTTTCTAGTATAAAGCATCATTATATGAGCACTCCATAATTTTTTGTCGTGAAACATGACCTTCCATGGGCTCACATAAGTCACATTCCCATTACAACTCTAAACCTCGATATTTAACCTTAAATGATAACTAGGGTTGATACATACAGATATGCCTTGTTAGGAATTAGACTTACAAAATACCTCAATAGGAACTAACACATTTTATGATCATGTCTAAAATGTGATCATGATTAAATACTCTTCATCATGAAGTATCCAACCTATATGATTTTAATTTATTAATTTATTATTTTTCTTTTTTAAATTGTCTTATTATTTTTTATATTTTTCCCTCCAATTTATTTTAGCAATATAATGTTCAATACCATCTTATACTAAAATAAACCCCTATTAAATGACTTGAGCATTAGGATCCTATATATATTAAGCTGCCAATCCAAACTATACTCAATTTTCCTTTCCTCTCTTAGGTTGATACCTTGATTTGTAGCTCATTTTACCTCAAGATTGCCCTTGATGTGTGAAAAGGAGATAATTTCAAACTCACCTACCAATTCCAAGGATTTAAAAATGGCCATATCTAGAAACTATAATAGATGGTTTGTGCCAATCATAAAGTTGATAATCAATTTAGCGTCTCCTTCCACCTTTAATATTTTCCTACTTTATCTAAATGCCTTTAGAATCCCTTGAATAAGGGATCTTCTATCTACCATGTTATTCATTTCTATGCAAGGGTTGAATAAATTCATTTTTTAAAACATGTCAACCTTCCACCTACCTTGGATTCACCTTTATTGCCTTGTCAAAATTTAAGTTTCTCCACCTAATCTCTAGAAGATGTAATTGCATTATTTTCTTTCATGCACGTAAACTAATATCACACCTCATACCTCTAGACTTATAGTAACCTAATCTCCCTATGATCTTATGTAGATTCAATAATGACAAATATTCATCTTGTTTTAAAAAATAAAAATAAATAAATATGGGCTTAATAAGTGCTCCTAAACTTCACCATCCTACGATAAACACTAAAATAACAGGGGTTGCATAACAAGAAGTCCCTATTGTTCAAAAAACATGTTTACAAATTAATATTTAGTTCGGTTATGTGGTAATAGTCTGCCTAAGCTATGCATAGGGTTAATAATTTGGTTAAATTAGCTGACTTAGTTAATTGATGCGTTGATATCATGGTTAAGTTAAAATTTTCAGTCATGGGTTTGACTTGACATTCACTATTAAGCAAGAAACACAATACTGAAAAGAAGTAATGGAACAGTAAATCGATGCAGCTGTAAGAAACAAGTAATACTTATCAAACACAATCACAGGAAAATTGTAACGAATATTGTATTTTTCTGTATTGGAGAAGATCAACTCAATCTTGATCCTGGTAGTAGTATCAATACACGCATATCTTACATATATTTCGGCAACCCCAAACTGTTTAAAAGGCCAATTTGGCAGCCTCCTTACTAACTCCCTGGGAGTAAGTAGTTGGTCACTGAGAAGAAAGTGTGTTCAAGAGTGCAACTCTGGTGGAGATGAGAGATTTGAATAGCTGGTTGATTTTGTGTTCAACGAGGGGAAGGGCAGTCTCCAAGTCATGTAGTGCCAAGGTGGAGGGAGAGAGATGAAGCGAGAGCTGCAATTTGGACTTGGAGTTAAGAAGATTATTAAGATTTCCCAGTGCAATATCTGCAGCTTCTAACTCGTGCAAGAACCTTGATGATGACGATGACCTCTTTCTCATCTCAAATGCCTCCTTTAATATCTTGTGTTGCAGACAAGTGAAATGGGTAGGAAGAGGAAGAGATGGAATTCTCATGTGAGATGTCTTGAAGGAAAGAGCTGTGACAAGGGTAGAGCAGACCATGATGGTGATGGCCTTGGCATGGTTGATGCTGATGGCAGCTTGTGCTACTCCTGCTTTATCCTCAACGTTGAGCTTCTCTGCCATTCGCCTCAAAATGGACATGCATTTATCCAGCTGGGAATGAGCGTCCTTCTTACTCAGCCAAGTGGCGAGGGCGGTGCGTGCCCTTTCAAGGGTATGGGCAAAGGGAGTGAGAGCAGGGCCAAGGCTACGAATGGCTACCTGCACACACGCGTGCTGCTTTCTGATTTCTGCAACGCTGTCCCTTAACAAATTGCACACCTCAAGCAGATGGAGTATGTCATCCAGATGTGCGTTCATCCATTTGCTCCCCATGTCTTCCATCTCTGTCTTTATGTTTGACAATTCGGAATAGCAATTCACCAACACCTCCAACGCTTGGCCAAGCCAATCTGTTCCGAAACATGAGGAAGAAGAACAAGACTCCTCCAATATTTGTATCTCGTCTGTGAGAACTGGGTGCTCCTGCAGCGTGGAGGGCATGCTCTTTGAGCGATTGTGGTAGCCGTGATGCTTGCGAGGAGAGTGCAGGGCCATGGCTACCCCAAGAGAGGAGAGACGAGAGAAAGAAGGTATTGCAATGCTCATGCTCATTCTATTGTGTATTGCTTCCTCTAATGATGCTGATGCTGATTGGGATGTTGTTTCTGGATTGGCCTTCTCTCTGCCTATTAACATGATTTATACAACTCACTATGACTGGGCACAGCAGGTAGACACGCAGAGAGAATCCCAGCTAGAGGCATCTAATTTCTCAAAATGAGTATGATATATCTCTTGTCCCCCGCCACTGTTTCCTTACTTTGGTGTCCCACGCTTTCCATGTGCCATACCTCCTAATCTAATGGTATGCCTGTCCCATGGTTTCAACCCCTAAAAACATCACAGCTAAACATCATATGGCCAACCAATTTAGGTTAGAAAGTTTAAGTTTAATCAAACTTTGTAATTGGGATCGTCTTAATTTGCAGATCACATGTCTCCTCTACAAACGTGCACAAGCTGGTTTTTAAATTGATCATTTAGGAAGCAAAATTTCTATCAGATCTTTATGCCGCATGAGCAATATATTTATGTCTTATATTTATATTTATGCCGCATGAGCAATATGAAGCACTCATATTCTCAAGGTACTATTAGAAATCTACTTTAAAAAATATTTTACAAATCTTTAAAGATTTTTGCTACACCAATCTACCACCTTCAATAAGTTTGTTCATCACCTTCTCTATATCTACTTTTGCATATTATTTCTAAAAGTTGGAGCAATTATGAACTTTTGATAGAATATTGTGCTCACCACCAAAAGTATGCATAGGGGACTATTCAATGAGATAAATTATCAAATAGAATAACAATAACTCCTTGCTCTTCTACTATAAAGCCTCATTAGAGGAGTATTCCATAATTATTCCCTTCCTTCATGCACCTATGCGCTGCCCTCCGTGATTATCAAAATTCGGTTAGTAGTCGAGATAAAAGGTCCACTTCTAGCTGAATTGAGAGATCCGAGCCCGCAAACGAAAACAATCCCCAACCTTTTAGTAAAGGGTTCCTTCAATTTAACCCTCCTAACAAAACCACTAAAAATGTTAATAACTAAGTAGCTATTGTCAAAGCCTCGGTACCCTTTAGTTATGGCGATCCGAAAAGACAATTCACTCCCTTGCCCAATACCCTTCAAAACACAATGTCCCAACTTTTAGAACAACAAATGATTACCTTGCCACCTGTCAAACATTTGACCCTACTAAGCCTTTACCCCTGAGCTTCAAATCAAATGCTTATTGCCACTACCATTGACAAAATGGACATGACACGAAACATTGCAAGAGTCTTAAACATCTTGTACAAGACCTCATTGATTTCGACCGTCTATCCATTGGAGGTGTTAGTGATCAAGGAAATAAGTCTGTTGCACCTCCTAACCAAAACTTGCAAATTTTCACCAACCCAATGCCCAAACATAATATTTCATTTGTCAAAGCAAGCGGAACTACAAACAAGGATGTGATGAATGTTGATACAGATGATGAAAACAATGATCTATTATAAATAATGCCATCAATGTCAATCCTATGGATGAAATGGTAGGAATGATAGATGTCATCCCTTGTAAGGGCCGACCTCAGAGCTCTCTTGAAATTGCTTTCTCCTCCAAGGATATACTTAAACATTTGCCCGATGGTCCTCTTTACATAGCTGGCCGTATCTATGATAAGCCCACTAATGAGATATTAATAGATCCTACCTGTGGAGAGAATGTGATCATCGATGAATTTTTACTTTTGCATGAACTTTATCAAGATGAATATGATAAACCGAAAGCATGGATCAAGACACACAATGGTTTTTCTTGCCCTACGATAGGATTGATCACCCTACCATTGCAAATAGGACCAAAAACATTTAGATGTCACATTCTCCATCATCCTGCAGCCAGACCAATTTCGTGTGAAGCTAGGCCACCCATGACTTCGCTCCATGAAAGCTGTTCCTTCGGTTGTGCATAAATGTTTAAAGTTTCCCTTTGAAAATGAAATATTCACTATCCACCATAGCAGCTTTAACCCCTTGTCATCTAAAGGAAAATTTTCTCTAGATTCCTTTTGGCCTGAACCCATGGAACCTATAAAGCCAAGAGAAGACTTCTTTTTCTTGTCCTATCAAAAGTTCAAGGGAAAGAAGATAGTAGAACTATCTCTTCGAAACATATCCCCATCCACATCTGAACCTACCATCCTTGATGAAACCATGCTTGAACCTAAACAAGAGCCAAACAACCAAGACCAACCGAAAACGTAAACTTCACCTACATCCTCCAAAAGACGAAGAGTCAATGAAAACAACCCCGTAACACCTCCTAGAATAAAAAAAGTTTGCAAAGTCAAAGAGAAAGTGGTTGAACAACCTCCTATGGTTCCTTTTGTTCCTCCCTCAGGGAAGAACAACAAACTATGGTTGATCAACCTGCTCCTACACAAATGCAACTTGATAAAAAAACCAAAAGAAATAGAGGTGCTAGAGAGCATAGGCATTGACATCGTGCCCTTGCTTGTAAGTTACATGAATAATTAAATAAAGAAAATAAAGATCTGAACTTGACTAAAGCAATGCATGATGAATCTCCTCCCCAACCAAAATAACAAAAATCAATGCAACCTCCACAACAGGAGTTGAACTCCTCCATGGACATTATCATTTGACCTCCTATTGTGATCAACTTAGATGATGATGATGAGGTTGCTAAAATTGATGAAGAGGTGCATAACAAACTAAATACATTGTTCTCCTCTTCGATGAGCTTAAATGACAAACCTTTAGGTGCTTCTCCTAGTTCAAAAACTGCTTTTGTCCCTTTGGCTAGTTCCCCACCTTTGGTATACACAGAACATGATTGGGAGGCAGATGAATTGCTCATAGGTTGACTCACATTTTCCTTACTAGTCTTTTGCATTTTTCTTTTGTGTGATTGCATGTGCATGATGTGATCCCTTATAATGTTTTGTTTGATGTTCTCTCTTTTTGTGACATTCCTCTATTTGTACCTTCATTCTTCTCTATGTTGTGCATCACTTTCACTTTTCATCTTTATCTTTTTCTTGTGTTTTCCTTTTGGGGATGATGCAAGGCATCGAGACATTCATGTCTCCTTCATGTTGACCCAAAAGACTTTCTTTTCTTTTCTTTTTCATTTTCATCTTTATCTTTTTCTTGTGTTTTCCTTTTGGGGATGGCCTTAGGCATTGACACCCTATGTCTCTTCCATGTTGACCCAAAGGATTTTTTTCCCTTTTTTCCTTTTCAATTTTTTTCCTTTTTTTCATTTGTCTTGTGTTTTCCTTGTTGGGACGACACAAGGGGTTGAGACACCCTATGTCTCTTCCATGTTGACCCAAAAGGTTTTTCTTTGTTTTCGCTTGCTTTGCGTCATTCTTCCAGTTCTATGTGTATTTGGGGGATGATGATAGTTCCAAGCTCTTTAAAAATCATTGCAACAAAGAACATACTGAAGCCAAATCCATAGATCCCTTATGTGTTTGGTGTTTTCATTTTGGGGGCAACCCCTTTCTTTTTTTTTTCTCTTGCATGATGTAGCTTTACTCAGAAAGATATGACTTGGCATAGGGATTTCCAAGTTGGCTCCCATGTCTTCTTTCTTGTTTGCATTTTCATTTGCTACTTTAAAGTAATTTCTCATAGTATGGTGTTTAGCAATTCCTTTAAAGTGGGGGCATACATTGGCATTATTCTTTTGCATTTTCCTTTTTCTTGGTTCTTAGTGCAACCTTCTTACTTCATGTACGATGCATTTGTCGCTTTGTGGATGACATTGGGTGTAATTTCCTCAAGGAGCGTGATCTCTCTTAGCATATTGCATTCCTCTTAGTGGCTTGATGTGACGCATTGCATCCCATAAGTTGTGAACTCTCTATTCTCTAATTGTTCCTCTCTTGGAGGCATTAGACACAATGTTCCCTAAGTTAAAGATCTCACATGAACTAAACACGACTCCTTTGAACATTCTTTTCATGTTGAATTTTGCATTTGTTATATGGCCACCTTATATAACACAAATTGCATGCTTGTGGAGCCATCACGTTTGTTCATGAGTTCTAAGCATATGAAGTTTTGCTTGCCTCATGAAGCTCGAAAATCAATTTTGTGTGGCACCTTATTAAAGTTATCAGGAGGTATAACTTTGATATGGTTGAGTGGGAAGCCCAATCCAAGGCATGAATTTCCCCATAGCCACTTGCGTGTGTGTGAGTGCTGAACCAAATTTTTTTGGGTATATGGCTCTCTTACACTTCTAGGGTTTTGCACCTAAAAGGAGAGAGGTACCAAAAACCTTAATAGATCACTCAAGAATAAGCCCTTGAGATTCCAATGTAAAAATGATTGAAATTTGTCTAAGGGGAATGTTTTAGATGTTGAAAACTAATAAAAGAGATTAACTACTAATGCGAAACTAATGAAATGCAAGATGTTTGAAAACATGTTGTGATATGCAAAATGACCTAAAAATGTAAGCAAACTATAACATAAACTTATGAGATTTGAAGTGTGCACCTTGAGACTGGAAGTGGATGGGATGGAGCTCTATAATCTTGAAGAAGTTACTATTGAAGCCAACTGGGACTCATATGCCAAGCTAGGCGACTTAGTCCTATTTTGAGAAAATTCTGCTAGAACAGGTTTCAGACAACTAGGTACTCAGAACTACAAAAGCCTCTATTTTGGGCCTAGCAGTGGGACTCATTCGCCACTGATGGTGAATCAGTCCACTTTAGGATTTTTGGAAATTCAAAAGTGGAATCTATAGCTTTCGGTCTGCACTTCAGCTCCTGACAAGTTTCCGGATCTGAAACTATAGAATTCAACTTGTAGGTGTTCTCCAAGCTTCTATTAGGGCTTTGACAACTTTGAATGACTAACAATTTGTTGACAAATTTTTCAACCTTGCTCTTTGACAAATCTACACACTAGACCTGCAAAACACATGCAAAGAGGGGGAAAAATGGTTGAAGGGTTAGTGAATAGGGGTTTGCCTTGGTCAAACCCCGGTTTGGTAATTAAACCCTTGAAAATGAAATGAAATATGAAAAGAGAATGATGAATGAACAAAAGCAATGCTACAATTCACCAAACCCTTGAAGTAGAAATATAAAGAAATGCAAGTAAAATCTCCAATGGATGTAGACTTGAGAATGCTTGAAATGCCTAGAATGCTTAAGTGAATGGTTGATTAATTGATGGAATGATTGAGTGAATGAATGGGTGTTAAATGAGAGGAAAAACCCTATATTTATACACAATTATGCAATATTTCCTGAAAAATATCACATCACAATCCAACCTTAGGTCTTAGAAAATAATAACCCACCAGAAATTTGAAATTATTTTGATTTTTGTGCCAAAGGGGACTCATTCACCCCTAGTGGCAAATGGGTCTCACTTAGGCATTTTAAGCGGGTTTCAGAAATTAGATGTATTAAATGATGTTTATCGGGATTATTTTAAAAAATACACTTAAGTAAGGCCTGTAAGTGTAAAATGGGGCCAATTAAAGTATAAGAAAGGGTCAAATTATTGAGAAAAATCCTAGAAAAGTGTGAAAGTTTGTTACAACACTTTACAACACTTTTAAATAAGGCTTGTTAAGTGATAAAAAGAGGTTATTTAGGTGAAATATATTAATAAGATCCTAGAAAAGTGTGAAAGTGTGTTACAACACTTTACAACACTTTTGCAAGGCATCATAAAATTCTTCTTAATTCAAAAGGGTCCAAGACCTAATGTGAATGTGTTGACCACATTATAATATTAAATCAAGACAAAACTAGGCCAACATCTACAAGAAAGACCCAAATGAGTGTGAAAATGTCCAAAGATACATTTTTCTACGCTACATTTAGCCCCCACTTTAGTGAGAGGATGAACTTGATTCAAACTCACACTAAAGTATCCAAACGTGCACATCAAGAGGGAGCCAAATGCACCCATGCTAGCAAGATGAGACAACAACAATCAGGAGGGGTGATCAAGCCCCTAGGATCAAGATCCCATGCAAAACCAAACATTAGCACAAAGAAACACACATGAAAATGATGTAAAGATTGAAAGGGAGAAAAGGAAAAAGAGAAGGAAAGAGAGAATTAGATCAAGCTTCGATCATTTTCCCATCTCGTTGTGTATCAGATCTAGGATGTTTTTCTAGAAAACACATACTCACTCTGAGGCAACAAAACTCATGGTTGTCCACTAGGTGAGAAGGCCTAAAAGGTGAGAAACATACACTCATGGTTGGTATGCACACACACACACATGTGGATATTGGAAAATTCATGCCTCAGAATGGGCTTCCCGCTCAACCATACCAAAGTTATACCTCCTGATAACTTTAATAAGGCACCACAAAAGAAAGTGATTTTTCGAGCTTCATGAGACAAGCAAAACTTTGTATGCTTGGAGCTCATGAACAAATGCGATGGCACCATAGGAATGCAAGATGTGTTATGCAAGATGGCCATATAAAAACAAATGCAAAATGCAACATACAAAGAATTTTCAAAGGAGTCTTGCTTAGTTCATGTGAGGTCTTTAACTTAGGGAACATTGTGCTTAATGTCTCCAAGAGAGGATTGGTCAAAGAAAAGAAAATTCGCAACTTATGGGATACAGTGTGTTGCATCAAGCCACTAAGAGGAATGTAATATGCTAAGATAGATCACGCTCATGAAGGAAATTTCACCCAATGTCATCCGCAAAGCAAAAAATGCATCGTATGAAGTAAGAAGGCTGCACTAAGAACCAAGAAAAAGGAAAAATGCAAAAGAATAATGCCAATGTATGCCCCCACTTTAAAGGAATTGCTACACACTGTATTGTGAGAAATTACTTTAAAGTAGAAAATGAAAAATACAAATAAGAAAGAAGACATGAGAGCCAACTTGGAAAGACCTATGCCAAGTCATATGTTTCCAAGTGAAGCTATCATGCGATAGAAAAAAGAAAAGGAAGGGGTTGCCCCCAAAATGAAAACACCAAACACATAAGGGATCTATGGATTTGGGGCCAGTATGTTCTTTTCTACAATTTTTTTTAGAGAGCTTGGAACTATCATCCCCAAATGTACATAGAACTGGAAGAATGACACAAAGAGAGAAAAAACAATGAAAAGAAAGAGGCTTTTGGGTTAACATGGAAGAGACATAGGGTGTCTTGACGCCTTGCATCATCCCCAAAAGGAAAACACAAGACAAAAAAAAAAAGATAAATGAAAAAAGTAAAAGAAAAGGGGCCTTTTGGGTCAACATGAAAGAGACATGAATGTCTTAATGCCTTGCATCATCCCCAAAAGGAAAACACAAGAAAAGATAAAATAAAATTCAAAGAAAAAGAAAAGCCTTTTGGGTCAACATGAAAGAGAAATGAATGTATCAATGCTTTGCATCATCCCCAAAAGGAAAACAAAAGCTAAAAAGAAAAAGACAAAAAGGTGAAGGTGATGCATGACATAGAGAAGAATGAAGCTACAAATAGAAGAATGTCATAAAGAGAGAGAACATCAAAGAGAACATCATGGGGGATCACATTATGCACATGCAAACACACAAAAGAAAAATAAATAGAAAAAAAAGAAGAAAAATACTAGTAAGGAAAATGCAAGTCAGTCATCAAGCAAGTCATTTGCCTCCCAAGCTCAGTCTGTATAAGTGGAGGGTGAATACCACAACTAAGGGACAACAAAAAATTCACTACTAGGACAAGGTTAGCAACTTCTTTCCCCCACTGGGTGCAAGGAAAGAATGAGATGAGGTAGGTGAGTGAAAGGTCATGTAATAGTGAGAAGAGAATGTTCTACAACTATTACATGATAAGGAGTTGGAGAGTATTTTATGGGTTTAGTGGATAGCAATTATCGCCATCGAAATGATACTTGCTCAATATTTCTTTCAATGTACGACATTCATCACTATGATGTCCAGGAACAAGATGATATGTACAATGTGGAACATTGGAATCTTTAGGATATATCACCAACCTATTGATAGGTGGTAATAGTATGAGTCCTTTGTTTACAAGTATTTGTAATTTCCTTTCACTTTCAAGTGGTGGACGGAGAGGAAAATTTAGTTTTTGTAATTTGTAAGACCTCTTGTGTTTGCTAGATTCACCCTTCTCTCAAATTGAAGGAGGAGGTCCCAAAGCAATCCTCTCATCCTTGTCATTGCTATCAGTCAAGGGTTGGTCTCTAGGAAGAAGGGCATTCAGATCAGGAGGGGAATCAAAGATCACCGTGCCATCATCACGAAGCCTCAGATATTCTCTAGGAAGCTTGCTATTATGAGAGGGAGCTTGATATCCTAACCCCGTGGTGTTTTCATCTTTTGAAGTTTTCTCTAAGAGTTGACGAGTTCCATGTTCAGTTGTTGTGTCGCATCCTTGTTTGCTCAAAATAGTGAAACCCTTTCCATATGTGTCTTGAAGGTTGATGGGAGTGTTTGTTACTTTGTTATCATAAAATGGTTGAGTGTGTTTTTGTCTAGAAGAACTAGGTTCACCTTGTGTAGGGAACTTAGGTTCTACTTTTTTTTCAGGAAGTAAGTAACCAAACATCTCAATAGGTGGTACTGGAGGAAGGTCTTGTTGTTTCATGGATGGATAAAAGGATGCATTGGCTTCAAGGTTGTTAAGACAATCATTTAGGAACTTATTCATCTTGTCATCATCTTCTCCAATGATGTCAACATCATGAGGAGTTGAAGGAGCACGAGTGAGTTCAATGTCATTAGGATCAATTCTAAAGGCACAACTTGACATATCAACTAAGGATTTTAATGACATCCAAAGCTTATTAAAACACATATCCATGATGAAAATTTTAGATTGCACAAGATGAACTAAATGCAAGAAATTGAATGAGACAAAAAATCTAGGAATAGAAACAAAAAGGTAACAACAAAAAACATAAATGTAGAGAATGAACTGGAAATGATAGAAAATGCAGTGTAAAATACATGCAACTGGACTAATTTTCCCAGGGTGGCGAATGAGTCTAGGGAGTCATTTTTTTGAAAATTTTCAGAATTTTTGAATTGGTTTTTATGCTTTTTATATTTTTTGATGTAGGTATAATATGATAGCACAAAATTTTATTGATTTTTAATAAAATGAAATGCAAAAATGCAAGCTAGATGAGTTTTTCACTAATGCAAATTTAAAAACCCTAGAATGAAAATTAAACAATGCAAAATGCAATGAAATGTTAATGTAAGATAGTCCTAGGATGTAAATGCACTCTAATAAGAAATATGATGTTCTAAGGTTGGGTTCACCAAAATGAACCAAATATTTTTGGGTATATAGCTCTCTTACACTTCTAGGGTTTTGCACCTAAAAGGAGAGAGGTACCAAAAAATTTAATGGCTCACTCAAGAATAAGCCCTTGAGATTCTAATGTAAAGATGATTAAAATTTATCTAAGGGGACTGTTCTAGATGCTGAAAACTGATAAAAGAGATTAACTACTAATGCAAAACTAATGAAATGTAAGATGTTTGAAACACACTGTGATATGAAAAATGACCTAGAAATGTAAATAAACTGTAACAAAAAATTATGAGATTTGAAGTGTGAACCTGGAGACTAGAAGAGGATGGGATGGAGCTTTGGAGACCTAAAGAAGTTGCTATTGAAGCCAACTAGGATTCATACACCAAGTTGGGTGACTTAGTCCTGTTTCAGGGAAATTATGCCAAAACAGGTTTCAGACAATTGGGTACTCAGAACTAAAAAAACCTCTATTTTGGGTCTAGTAGTGGGACTCATTCACCACTGATGGTGAATTAGTCCACTTCAAGATTTATGGAAATTCAAAAGTGGAATTTGTAGCTCCTGGTCTACACTTCAGCTCCTGACAGGTTTCTAGATTCAAAACTGCAAAATTTGACCGGTAGGTGTTCTCCAAGCTTCTATTAGGGATTAGAAAAATTTTAATGACTTTGACAATTTGTTGACAACTTTTCCAACCTTTCTCTTTGACAAATTTGCACACTAGACCTACAAAACACATGCAAAGAGGGGGAAAAATGGTTGAAGGGTTAGTGAATAGGGGTTTGCCTTGGTCAAACCCCGGTTTGGTAATCAAACCCTTGAAAATGAAATAAAATATGAAAAGAGAATGATGAATGAACAAAATAAATGCTACAACTCACCAAACCCTTGAAGTAGAAATTTGAAGACATGCAAGTAAAAGCTCCAATGGATGTAGACTTGAGAATGCTTGAAATGCATAGAATGCTTAAGTGAATGATTGATTAATTTATGGAATGATTGAGTGAATGAATGGGGGTGAAATGAGAGGAAAAAACCTATATTTATACACAATTATGCAATATTTCTTGAAAATATCACATCATAGGCCGACCTTAGGTCTTAGAAAATAATAATCCATTATAAATTTGAAATTATTTTGATTTTTGTGCCAAAGGGGACTCTCCCACTTAGGAATTTTAAGTGGGTTTCATAAATTAGATGTATTAAATGATGTTTATTAGGATTATTTTAAAAAATACACTTAAGTAAGGCCTATAAGTGTAAAATGGGGCCAATTAAAGCACAAGAAAGGGTCAAATTATTGATGAAAAGCCTAGAAAAGCATGGAAGTTTGTTACAAAAATTTACAACACTTTAAAATAAGGCTTGGTAAGTGATAAAAAAGGTTATTTAGGTGAAAGATGCTACAACACTTTGCAAGGCATCATAAAATTCTCATTAATTCACAAGGGTCCAAGACCTAATGTGAATGTGTTGACCACATTACAACATTAAATCAATGAAAAACTAGGCCAACATCCACAAGAAAGACCCAAATAAGCATGAAAATGTCCAAAGATACATTTTTCTATGCTACTAGTGAATACTAGCCATGAGTGTATGTTTCTCACCTTTTAGGACTTCTCACCCTACAGACAACTAGAAGTTTCGTCACCTTAGAGTGAGTATGCATTTTTTTGGGACAAAAATCCTATGTTTGGTCCACATCGGGATGGAAAAATGGTCAAAGCTTGATTTGATTCTTTTTATCTCTCTCTCCTTTCTCTTTTTCATCTTTGGCAGTGTATGCTTGGCCTTATCATTGTTCTTTATATCATTCTCATGTGCGTTCCTTTCTACTCATGTTAGTTTGTTATGAGAGCTTGATCCTGGGGGCTTGATCACCCCTCTTGATCATTTCCATCTCATCTTGCTAGCATTGGTACATTGGAACCCCTCTTGATGCGTGTTTATCTACTTTAGTGTGAGTTTGAAGTAGGTTCATCCTCTCACTAAAGTGGGGGCTAAATGGAATCACAAAAAAAGTAACCCTTGTACTTTCTATGACTTGTTTCTCCTTGTGATTTTGGCTTAATGTTTCCTTGATTTAGTGTTGTAATGTGGATAACACATTCACATTAGGTCTTGGGTCCTTGTGAACTAATGGGATTTTAATGGTACCTTGCAAAAGTGTTGTGAAGTGTTGCAACACACTTTCACACTTTTCTAGGGTTTTATCAATTAACTAAGCATAATAAACATACTTTTAATCATAATCAACATTAACCTTTCCTTATTTGGAGTGTTCTAAAGTGTTTTAAAACACTTTCACATTCCTCTAGGCTTGTCATTAACAATTTGGCTTTCTTATGCTTTAATTGACCCTATTTTGCATCCACAAGCCTCATTTATTGCATCTTTTCGAGGATAATCTTGACACCAATCATTGACCAATGATAATTTAGGTGTTCCTAGATTGTGTGGCCCAGATTTAGTGTCTAGGACTCATTCACCACCTTGGGCAAATGAGTCCCACCTAGGCCTTTTTGGCCTCGATGGAGGTTTTGTTGAATACCCAAGATACTGAGAGGGGGGTGTAGTATCTTCTTAAACTTATTGAACAAATTCCATCCAAATACTCCAATGCATATAACAATAAAAATGAGCAAGAGCATTAGCAGAACATAAAGCACACAACACATGAACATTAGGATTTTTATGTGGAAAACCAAAAATGGGAAAACCATGGTGAGGATTAGTTCACAATATAATATATCCAGTTATAAGATATTAAAAAGGGTGGCTCATAACCAAGACTCACAGTCCAAAATGGGAGGCTCACTGCCTATAAAGATACAATATAAAAATGGCTTACTTCCAGAATATGAACTGTTAAAGTTACACCTAACAAGTGTTGATTCAGTTCTTTTGATGCTCAGTAAATTGACTTTACACACTTCATCATCTGAACATACTTTTCTATCACTCTTCACTTTTTTCACGATCAATCTCAAAAACATCCAATATAAATATATATATATATGACTCATCCGCAAGTATCAATTAGGTCGGATTAATTAGATGCAACCCTTATTCACCAAAAAGATTAATTGTCAGCTTCAAGCTTGTACACAACCTTTCCAAAAATAATTCAAGCATGTAGTATGCTAGAATATGTCGGCATGGACCTAATATAGGTCACAAATACATCCACAACACAAAATTAATTCAATATAACATCAAATCTTGTTTAGGTCGGTCAGGGATAGACCTAATAATAAAATACAATAAAATGATGCCAACTCGCCATATGAGCACATGAGCACATGAAATTATGAGTATACAAACTTCTAGCAACCAAGAACCAACTCCTAAAACTAAAAGTTAAGATATTTATCAGCAGAGGATTACGGACCAAAATACCAAAGGATAATAACTGTCATACCAGTTTATAACACCAGATCAAGCTTGAACTTGTAGTTACAACTCATATAACATGGTGACATCAATGACAACAAAAAATCTGCACAATGAGATGTTCTTCTTCATTCTTCCAACAATCTCCCCCTTTGTCATTGATGGTAACATGTTCCAAAATAATTTACAAACCTCCTATGTATGACAAGCTCTTCCCTTTTCTATCCATGACATTCTCTCCCACTTAGACATCAAGGACAAAGGGCGGTCCAAAAATATGAAAAATTAAAAAGCATTACCTGGAGGAATGTGAGCCTTGAATCTCCTTGAGAATACCTTGCCATGCTATCTTGCCATTTTTCCAACTCTTCTTAGCAGAAACCAACATTCTATTTAGAGATTCTAATTCCATTAGGCTTTCTTCTGCATCATTTGGAGTGCATGGAGTTAGATTGATCTTCTCTATTTTTCTGCATTTACCAAAGCATTGGCCACTAGAGTGTACTCCATTCTCACAAGGTCACCTATTTGACCGAATCTTCTAATGATTTCTTCCTTTTTCTTCTGTAGAATAAAATTTTTCTCTATGTGACCAGTGATAGCATTCCAGGTTGTCCCATCTCTATCTTTAGATGCATTGTATGTACTAGAAACAACTATCAACTAGGACTCAATGGAGTCCATGAGATCTTTGATACTCTATGTGGAATCTGACCACTTTATTCAGTAAGCAAACACAATATTTTCTTCAGACTCACAAGCTTGCACAAATTCCAGGCTCTTTTCAACATTGGTGTGTGCCAGAGCACACTTATCATGAATTTCTGAAAGTATTTTCTCTGCTATTTTATCCTCAATCTCTTACCTTGTCTTCTCACCAAGTCTGGAGGTATACTCCTTGAAGGAGTCCAATAGAAGTTTCAAATTCTCTATTAGAGTGAGAGATGTATCTATTGATGTACCAGGGGTTGCCTCCTACAAGGTTTTGAGGGAATCATCAATAAGCTCTATCCCCTTTTGATGTGTTTCCAAAATTTCTTTTCTTCCGGATGCATGCAATGCATTGCAATGCATCCCCTAACACCAATTTGTGAATCGAAGATATTTTGTCTAAAACCACACTACCTTGAACCATGGGGATTTGTAGAAGTTCTAGAGGAATTACTAGTTGGAACCTTATTTTCCTAGATAACAAGCCTTTTAAAACATCATCACCAAAGGAGGATTCTCCAGAGGACCTTTGTGATTCCACAACCTACCTTTGATCTTCTTCATCCTTCCTGGAAAATTCCCCATTTCTTTCTTCTTCCTCTACTCTTTCTTCTTCCTCTCCTTTTTCTTCTTCTACTTTTTCTTCTTCTTCTACTCTTTTTTCTTCTTCTTCTACTTTTTCATCTTTTTTTCTTTCTTCTTCATTCCTTTCACCTTCATCTTTATCTTTTTCTCCTTCAGCTTGTACCAGAGGAACAACATCAAGCTTCTCTAGTTCAACTTCAAGTCCTCATTCTATTTCTCTATCTCCGGAGGGTCATTTGTAACACCTGTATCTGGAGGGATATCTGTATCACCTATACCCTGAGGAATGTCTTCCTTTACCTCTACAAAATATTCTTCTCCTAATTTTGGCGC
This sequence comes from Sequoia sempervirens, assembly GCA_007258455.2. Classification (NCBI taxonomy): domain Eukaryota; kingdom Viridiplantae; phylum Streptophyta; class Pinopsida; order Cupressales; family Cupressaceae; genus Sequoia; species Sequoia sempervirens. Next base: position 85,218 of record VDFB02148602.1, on the reverse strand, counting down.
AGAACTGGATGGGAGTGCACCAAACATACCATATTTCTAAGCCATACCGCTGATGGCTTATGTAGTTTCTTTCTTTATTTTCTTTATTTTCCTTTTATCTTTTGTCATCAAAATGTTTACCCTTTTCTTCATCCAAAACATCTTTGGGAATACCTTATTCAAGGTTTCCAGATCAATTGTGTTCAAAGAGGATTCAATTTTCTCAAATGCCTCATTTCTTATCTTTTCTTCCAACTCAACAACCTTTGATCTTCTTTTCATTAGGGCCTCCCACAATTTCTCAGGAACATTGGTCTTAACATAGTCCCAACTAACTTCCAAAGTAATGACATATTGAATAATAGCTAAAATCAATGTTTTCCTGTCCTCTCTACCTACCTGAGTATAAATTTATGCTATAAGGTACAACATATCTTCAAAATGTACCAATCCATTAACCAATGCCTCTAGTCTAAGAGGGGAACCAGGTATTACCAGTGAGGCTTTTTGTTCTTCCTGGTTTGGAGATGCCTCTTCTGACATCTTTTCCTTCTTCGAGTTTGGTTTGGTGTACACATGAACAACAAAAGCCTGTTCTTCATCTTCTTCAGAGGATGGCACATATAGATATCTCTTAGTTCCAACACTTTCTTCTTGTGAGGCACCTTCACCAGAGGGCATGTTCCCTTTCTTCTTTCTTATCAATTTAGCTATAGGGTCTTCCTCCTCTTCTTGATCTTTAGTGATACCGAGGTTCTTTTCCCTGGTTTCCTTTTCCTTCTTACCTCTCTTGAATGGTTCCACCAAAGGAGTCTCTTTTATTTTTCTTGATCTTGTACAGTGGGTCCCAAAGGAGCCAGGCCTTTTCCTTTACCTTGAGCACTAGGCTCTACCTTTACTAATTCAGGGGCTACGGTTGGTTTTGAAGGAGTAGTCCTGCCGGATCTCCTTAGTCCTGATGTTTCTCCAACCATTTTCTCTTCCTTGTGCAATTTGTTCATCAGTGAAGCCATCCTTTCTAATAATTTGATCTACATTCTTTCTTATCATAGACAACTTATTCTTCAAGATGAATTTCCATGGATTTTTCTTCATATGTGCCTACTCTTGGTTCATTGGAATCTTTTGGAATTTTCAATAGGACTTGTACATATCCTTCTACTTCATCCTCTATAACTTCATAACCTAATGGTTGGATCTAGACAGTCTGGGGTTCAACTACCTTAATCATGCACTCATCTATGGAGACATGAAATATGATGTCATTCTTGTTCTTTTCAACAAATTTCCTTGGGATCCTTTTTTGTTCATTCATGTTGCTTTTGAATACATCAAAGAATGTTGTCAAAGCATTGTATCGACTCTTTAGAACACCCAAGCTATGCATATAATAAAAAATTTGATGTGCAGCAGGTCTTGATGTATCCAAAATCACCACATCATCTCTTCTAGGAAGCCATCTAAGAAATTAGAACAAACAAACAATCAGGGAACCAAACTTAAATGCATATTTCTTCTCCCTTATCATCTTCAGATTTTCAAACAAAATTGCTGCTGGAGAAGTTCACATAGATCATATTCTGCACCATTTGCTTCCATGTCATATTCGATGTATATAGCTAGAACAAACACAAAATTTTCCCTATTTGTGAAGTAGATCTTATGACTGATCATTATAGCTACATACTTCACAAGAGGATTGGTAATAGGTTTTGTTGCAAGGGCTCTTTTGTCAAATGTTGCTCTGGTGAGTTCCATCACCACTTCATTTTTTATAGACTTCAACACTGGTACTCGTCTGGCAACTACCTTAATCACTTCTTTGGTTATTAGGTGAGGTCTGTCAGTCCAGAAAAAAATATCATGAATTCTACTAAGAGCTGATTTTAACATACTTGTCATCAATAGTGGAGCTAAAGTTAGGAAAATGATTCCATCGATCCAACTTCTTTGCAACAATATTTGCATACTTGGGTTTTATCAAAAAATCATCTTCGGTGAGCTCATTGTGCCACATATCTATCAATTTTTTGTGATTATATTCCTCAGTCTTAACTCAAATGTACATTCTAGTGTCTTCAATAGGCATGACACCTTGAGGAATCGATGAGAATGCACCTAGAGGGTAGTCTTCGAATACCTTCATGGAATATTTCTTGTAGGAAGGTCTAGGTATTTCTGACATATTTACAACTACAGGTGTTGCCATCCTTTCAAAAATTGAGCTCTAATGATTTCAGAAAGTAGATTCACACAAAACCACAACAACACAAAAGAGTAAAATACCTTTTTCTTTCGCGCGAACTAGAACTAGGGTTTGTTCAACTCACTCTTCAAATTGCCTTGAAATTGCTCCAAATTTCTCCCCACTTTCTTCAAATGCACAAGTGATCAAAATTCCTTACAAATCCACTTTATAGATCAATGAGTTGCCCTAATTTGCATTAAATGTGATAGATTTCAAAAAGATGATAAAAACCTTCTTCACTACACTGAAAAACCCTAATTTTCTCTGTAAATGATCATGCCTGCAACTTTTCTTCTGGTTCCTTTTGCATAAGCTTTTTTTATTCATTATTTACAACATATCTTTGTGCTAATATTTGCCACACTAGATATCTAGGGGGTTGAATAATTTTCTGTTAATGCTTACTGTAAGACAATGCTGAGTCTAAATTCTAGAGGAATTATCTACACCAGATGAGGGCACAAACACATTTGATGTCACTGGATCTTCTTTCTTTTTCCAAATCTTGTTAATTTCTTGCTTAACCTAATTCTTGTCAATTGTTTTCATTAGTTCATTCTTCTTTACCAGATTAGATTGCTTTCCCCCTTTACTTTGGCATACTCTTCAAATGTGTCTGAGCTTGCTGCAATTGTAGAAAACAACATTTTTCTAATTTGTTTGACCTCCATTAACCCTTGATCTGCACTGATTTTATTTAAGTCCAAACTTATTATATGCATAGCAGTAGCCAACAAAAGATTGATTCATTCTTCCTCCATTAAACCAATTCATCATCTAAGTTCTGCATTCACTAGCTCTATGTCCAACTTTCTTGCATGCAAAGCATTTTCCGGAGAAGGGACTAGCATATTGGTTTATTCTACTTCTACACTCCAGTGCCCTGTTACTAGATTTATTGCATGAAAATCAAACACCATTGAAAGATGGGTACCTTTGAGCATTTGGCTGCCTAATAGGTGGTCTTATAGAAAAGCTTCTTGAATTTCTTGTATGTTTTCCTTTATCTTGAGTCTTTTGATTTTCCATTGTGTTTGGCGTCTACATGGCCTTAGGGCTTTCACCTTCTTCCATTCCCAAACCACCTTTTTCTTTAGTTGGTTTTTGTCCTCTAATCAACTCATCAAGCTTGGTGGAGCTTGTTTTGAACTTATCTTCACAGATTTTTGCTTTTTCCAGATTTTCTCTTAGGTTTACCACTTCTTTTTCAAGCCTTGTGCATTCATCAGTCTTGCTTTTCACCACTCTATTTAGAAAATCTTCAATTCTCTTCTTTTCCTCCATTTTCACCTTCAATTCAGTGATCTCTTCATTTGCTTGTTTTAATTGCTCACTTACTTCTCTATGTACTTCATTGAATTTCTTTAATTTCTCTTTCAATTTTTTGATGCATTCATTCACCTCATCAAGATTTTCTTTCAAATCCCTATTTTCATTTTTAGCCTTGTCAGGATCTTCAAGAGTAGCCCGAAGTTCTTCTATACCATCCATTTGTTCAATCTTCAAGATCTTCCTCAAGCTGTTAGGCTTTGTCGGAGGAACCAAGCTTTGATACCAATTGTTGAATACCCAAGATATTGAGAGGGGGGGTTGAATCAGTATCTTCTTAAACTTATTAAATAAACACCATCCAAATACTCCAATGCATATAACAATAAAAATGAGCAAGAGCATTAGCATAACATAAAATCACACAACACATGAACACTAGGATTTTTACGTGGAAAACCCAAAACGGAAAAAACCACAGTGAGAATTAGCTCACAATATAATATAACTGATTAGAAGATATTACAAAGGGTGGATCACTACCAGGACTCACTGTCCAAAATGAGAGGCTCACTACCTACAAAGATACAATATAAAAATGGCTTACTGCCAGAATATGAAATGATAAAGTTACACCTAACAAGTGCTGATTTAATTCATTTGATGCTCACTAAATTGACTTTACACACTTCATCATCTTCACATACTTTTATATCACTCTTCACTTTTTTCATGATCAATCTCAAAACTATCCAATATAGATATCTGACTCATTTGCAAGCATCAATTAGGTTGGCCTAATTAGATGCAACCCTTATTCATAAAAAAGATTAACTGTCAGCTTCAAGCTTGTATAAAACCTTTCCAAAAAAAATTTAGGCATGAAATACACTATAATATGTCGGCATGGACCTGAGATAGGTTACAAATACATCCACAACACTAAATTAATTCATTATAACATCAAATCTTGATTAGCTCGGTCAGGGATAGACCTAATAACAAAATACAACAATAAAATGATGCCAACTCGCCATACGAGCACTTGAGCACATGAAATTATGAGTATACAAAATTCTAGCAACCAAGAACCAACTCCCAAAATCGCAAGTTAAGATGTTCATCAGCGGAGGATTGCAGACCAAAATACTAAAGGATAATAAAGTTGTCATACTGGTTCAGAATACCAGATCAAGCTTGAACTTGCAGTTACAACTCATATAACATGGTGACATCAATGACAACACAAAAGATGCATAATGAGATGTTCTTCTTCATTCTTCCAACATGTTTCACACATTTCTAGACACTTTTGATTTTTGGTCCCATGTACATTATGTGTGATGGGAATCATTTTCCACCTTGGGAAAATGAGTCCTGTGTGACCAAAATTCAAATTTAAATCAAATTTTTGGTAGGATTTTATTCTCCTAGATCTGATGTTGACTTGTAGTGTTGTATTTTTGGGAATTCTTGCATAATTAAGTATAAATACAAGGTTCTTTCACTCATTTTCTCCTAATAAGAGTTCAAGTATTCATACCTAGCATTCAAGAGTTCACAAGAGCATTCAAGGCATTTCAAGGGCATTTATCAAGCATTATAGAGCATTCTTCAAGTTTCATCCATCATGTCAAAGATTACTTGTGTCATGTTGTTTTAGAGCTAAGAATTATGATGTAGGGTTTTGTGATTCAAGCAAGTGCTTCATTTAATATCTATCAACATTAAGCAAGAGTCAAGAACCACATACATTGGAGCCATCACTTACATGTTTTTAGCACCTTATTGCTAGGGTTTGGTGAGTTGCAACATTGCTATTTGTTCATTCATCATTCTCTTTTCATATTTCATTCTATTTCAAGGTTTAATTACCAACAAGGGGTTTGACCAAGGAAAACCTCTATTGACTAACCCCTACAACATTTTCCCCTCTTCTTGTGTGTGATTTGCAGGGCTAGGTTGCAGATTTACCAAGAAGCTAGGGTAGAGAAAAGTTGGACATCAAATCCTTAAAGTTGTCAAAGTTGTCATCAAGCCTTGGAGAAGCTTGGAGAAGACTTACAGGTGGCATTTTGTAGTTTCGGATCCAAAAACTAGTTAAAAAGAGCAAAATAGACTGAGAGGCACATAATCCATTTTATAATTTCTAGAAAAGTAGAAGTGGACTGATTCACCACTATTGGCGAATCAGTCCCACTATGTAGGGCTGATCAATATTTTTACAGATTTGGATACCCTTTTGGTTGAAACCTGCTTCTGCACATTTTCCCAAAAGTTGGACTAACTCACCCAACCTGGCATATGAGTCCCAGTTAGCTTCAACAATAAAATCTTTAGTGATCTAGACCTCCATTCTTCCTTCTCCAGCCTTCCAACTGTACACTTCTAGTCTCATAGCTTTTTACTACATTTTGTTCTCTTTCTTAGGTCATGTAGATTTAGTTTGCATATCACATTGTCTTTTACAACATATTCTAGGCCATTTTCCATTCATCTTAATTTCACACTGTGTTTTCCAACATATTGTCTTTTCCAATTTTACACTTGGTGGTGAACCCCTCATTAGCTATCATTCAATCCCTAGGATAGCCCTATTGCTAGATTTCAATCTCTTTTGCATTGAAGTCTCTAGGGTTATCCTTGAGTGGAGCCTCTTGGAAAGTGGGTGTGAATACTTCCATATCATTCCCCCATTTTCCTAGGTTCCAACAGGTATGAAACTTCCTGATATGGGAAACAAAACTACCCTAAGATTAAATGCCTAAGTTAAAAACTTAACTCACTAACACCCCCCCTTAAGTGAAAACTTAGGGAGAATGAAAATACAAAAAAGAAAAAAAAAGAAAAAATGGGTCGGACTGACTACACAACCATGTTAGGTACCCATTTACAATGCAATCTCTCACAACCGAAGAAAAGGAGAAAAACCTTGTGGGAAAAAACCCCTCTCCAAAAGAGAGAAAATAAATAAAAAATGATGCATGGATGGAGGACTCAATTGCACCCCCAAAGACTACATACATCATGTTTATACAACCAATGACCCCACCATAAGGGGGAAAAAGAGATATCATATGCCCCCCATAATAAAGAAGCTCCAATGCTGATGAAGTATGATTGAAAACAAAAGATGATCCAATGCCTACAAGCAACACCTCTTCCCTTAGGAAGAAACAAATCCACTAGATGATGAAGAAGCCACTCCATATCCAACTAAAAAGAGGAAGGAAATTTCCAAATAGAACAATCCACGACATAATCATGATAAAAAACAACTAAGAAATGTGATGAATCAAATGAAAGTTAAGGATTAAAAATGTCAACCTCCAAAGACAATCTAGATGTATGAACTGCCATGCTAAAACTATCATCAAAGAGGAGAGAAATCCCTTCAAGTATATCTCCCAAATCTACAAGATGAGACTCCACAAACAAATTTGAGATGCCTACCAAATACTCATCCAATAAAACAAGATTTGAGGGATCAAAAATATCCTGCTGTGTTGAAGTATCAACCTATGAAGCAACAAGAGATGTATCAACATGAGTCTGAAGAACTCCAAAATTCAGACGTCCAATCTCTCTTGAGGAATTTCTGGAAGCATTGGCAAGAGGAGTGTGAGGAACATAGTCATCATCATCAACAAAGTGAGAGAAAGTGTATAGACAGGACTCATGATCAACATTACCAACTGCAATGACCTTTCTAATATTAGCCTCTCTGATAAAAACAAAATTTGTAGTGAATTCCACAGTCTTCCGTACCTCACCATGGGTGATCTAATAGATCAAGATAGGAGATTTGTGTGCAACTTAGGTATACACAATACATTCCTAAAATAGCCATCACCTATCTCAACATTCCCTAACCTAAAAACATCCAAATGCTTATTATCTCCCAACAGAATTTTGGAAGTGTCAGTAGGATGAAGAACCAAAAAATGACAGGGACTAGAAACCATGTGGTGAGATGCTCCAGAATCTAGAAACCATTTGTCATGACCTGAATGTGCTGCAGAAGTCACCAGGGCATGTCCTTTACCTATGTAGTGTTTATGTCCTTCACCACTTGTAATTCCTGCATTTCCAGACTATGTAGGGTTGGATGATGATGGAGATGAAGATGCAAAGGCTGTAGAAGGAGGAGTTACAAATGATGGAAATGGGATATTGTTTTTCTAAAGAAGGTGTGAGAGCTCATCAATCTTCTTCATATAACAATGATGCTCATCATGCCCTTTTTTCTTGCAATATGCACAATTGAATTTCTCCTTCTTGGGCTTGTCCTCTTTTAAAGAGGTGGAAGTCTCATTTGACTCTGTCTTAGGTTTATATTTCTTCTTCCCATTGCTCTTAGATTCTTGGGAAATCACTACATGATTTTTAGGGAGCCCCTCTAATTGGACAAGTTTTTCTTTCTCCCTTGTCAACATATCACAAAAAGTCTCAAAAGAATGCATTTGGAATGCACTACCCAAAGCATCCATTGTGGAGTAAAAAGTAGAAGAAAAAACAAAAAATGGGCCTCTTGACTTATACAACGTAAAAAAGATGGACTCCTTGTCAGTTTTTCTCTTCCCACATCTCGCTAATTGTGACCTTAAAGATTTTAATTTCACTAGAAACTCATCAATAGAAGGAAATGCTTCAGGGGTAAGAGCGGTTAATTCAACTTCAAGTTGTAGGACACAAAAATCATTGACCTGACCAAACAGGTTATGCAACTTATCCCATATTTCCTTGGGTATATCCTACTCATTAATATCAAAGAGGAGAGTATCAGAAACATTCAATTTCATCAAACCCATATCTTGGTCATACTTATTTCTATAGGAAAATATTTTAAGTTCCTTGGTAAGTGTGGGTTGGACATTACTCAATGTGGACCATAGACCTTGAGACTGAAGAAACCTACACATTTTCATTTTCCACGTATGGTAATTATGGGGAGTTAACAATTCAATAGATTCAGGAGTGGCCATTGCAAAAAAAGACAAGAAAATACACCAAACTAACTGAAACCTCCCAAAAAAATGCAGCCTCTAGAAATTATATTTCACCACTTTTCAAAAAACATCAAGCAAAAAAGCTGATTTTCTGAATTGGAAAAAAATCAAACAAAATAGAGGAAAATTTATGCTTGTTTATAGTATATTCTCACACCAAATTAACTGGAAAGCCTCCACACAAAGAACATAATCACAAGCCTCTTCAACACCTATGAGTCTTGCTGACACCAACCATTCACACTGCAAAGGTATTTAAAGAGCAAAAAAATTTCCCTCATAGCCAATGTGGGATTAAATTTCCCTCAAAACCAACTTCAAACTCTCTTCAAAATGGGGCCCACTCCAATCGGTTGTACAAGCCTTAAATATTTATTTAGGGAAAAACTTTATAAAATATAAAGTTTTTCAAAGCCAAAAATTCCAGAGTTGGTAAAAAATGCCTCATAGAGCCTCTGAAAATGACAAAGAATTAGAAACACACCCTCTTTGCAAAAATTCAAATGCCTCTTGGTGTATCCACTTGTGCCTCAAAAGAACACCACCAATGATGAAGAAATTTGTGCCCAACAAGAGTTTGTAGTCAGCAAAACAAAGAACAATTCATAGCCTCCCAAGTGTAAATCATGCCCAGGATAGAGGAAATCGTGCCCACTAGAGAAAATGGTAGCCACAAATTTTTTTTCCTCCAATGAATTTTGGCCTGCAACTGCCAGAAATCGTGCCTCTTAAGGGTCAAATTGTGCCTCTTGTGCAAATCATCCCCTCTAGAAAAAACGTGGTTGGTGCAGGTTTCACACATCTCTTATAGCTTCCTTCAAAAGGTGAAGAAAATTTTCTACAAATGAATCACGCCTCTAGAGACAAAACGCCAAGATCCTAACTAGAGAAAATGTCCTCCAATTTTTTGGGAGTAAACATGCCTCATACAACCACCTCAATGATTTGCTAGCAAGAGAAAATTATTAGAAATAAGGAAAAATGAGGCAATTTTTAAATTTGAAAAAAATTTCAAATGCCGAAACAAACAATCTCAAAAACTCTCCGGCGAAAAATCTCAAGGAAGGAGTTGCATAATGGGTGGCTTTGATACCATGTTAGAGCAAATAACCTAGGAGAAACATTTGCCAATAAACCTTCACGAGATAGAGAGGAGCACTACACTAATTCACCAGAAGAGAGAATAAAAATGAGATGATTATATTACACAATGTATAACCTTTTAAAGGAAAGAAAAAAATGACAGGTATGAAACTTCCTGATACGAGAAACACAACTACCCTAAGATTAAATTCCTAAGTTAAAAACTTAACTCACTAATAAACACAATACATATATTAACTATGTAGATATTTAATAATATTGAGATTTGAATAAGAAACTAATTTAAAATGAAATAAGAAATTATAGATCAACAAAATGATAAAATGTAAACAATATAAACACTAGACATATATGGCAAAACCCTTGTGAGAAAAAACACCATGCTAGAGAAAATTGTAAAAAAATTTAGTACAATAATAGAATCCACCTATCTCTTTGACTATAGCTCAAAACCATATTAGGATTAAATTTTCATCTAACTTGTAAATCCTATATCATATTGCATGGTTCCAACATCCTTAGAAAGTGTCCCTAGGCACTTAGGGTGTATTGGGAAAATATTTTGTAATATTTATTCTCACCATTGTTTGTATTACATTCATAAGGGGTGATGGGTTCCATTAGTAGTGGTAAAGGTGACTTGTGGATACAAATATTTAATATTTCTTTCCCAACATGTGGATGCAGAGGAAATAGGTGTCTCTTGGTATTACATCATTTATTAGATTTAATGTAATGTTTGATTTCCATGTTTGGGCTCGCCCAAGTTGGAGGGAAAGTATTGGAGCCAAAATTGATATCCTTTTGTATTATGAGGAGGTAATCCAAGGGTTGGGGATGTTTACAATGAAGGGTCAACTTTGGGAGCCATGTTTTGGGCTTAAGATATCTTCACAAGTCTATAAAATCAACTCCTTGGATATAAAATTATGAGGAATAGTTGAATGTAGAGTTTCATTGTAGGAGCAAGGATAGGTTGAGGCATACAAAAGTTGTTTGCAGGTGCACAAATTTTGCCATGATGGAGAAAAAGAGGATAATGGAAGTAGTTATATTGTAACCTCATTTAATTGAAAATAATACATACTTGGCCTTTCTTCTTCATGGAGTTTTTTTGTGCAATGGTTTCTCCATGTAAATCCTATGTTATGTGATGCTCTTATGTTGCTGATTTGTGCCTAATTACTGCGATCTTATGGTGACATTATTATTTATATATGTCTATTATAAGTTCACATTTAAATTAGTTTTTATAATTACGTTATGCTGGTTGATTTTAGCGTCATAAAGAAGATGGATCTAATCATGGTAATTCCATATTAAGGAAAAATAATTTTCAAATTTGCATATAAGTTTCAGTTGTTCATGTTGTTGTAGTCCAAGCCTTGTATCTCATCCATTGAATTCATATATATAGATAGAGCTTGTTTATTTCTCATTATTTGGTATCAGAGATGAAGGAACTAACTAGGTTATGGGTATTCCTTCTTTTTGATAATTTCTTAGCTTGGAAAGCTTTTGGAAATTTGTTAGAATGAATTAGAGGTTGCTAGAGGCTTATGGGGATGTAATGATTTTTTTTTGAGTTAACTTTGTTTTGTAGATTTATCAGATTGGAAGCCATGGAAATTGCCAATGTGATCTATGCTGGATATTGAAGCCTTGTGATTATGGATCTTTATATGGAGTTGGTAATGTTTTGGTAACTTGGAACTCTTATTTAGTAGTTTTGTTCCTTTACCCTATGGTCATGTGCAGTGATAAGGTGTTCATGTTGGATGGGTAGAGACATCTTGGTCACATGAAGAAACACCCTCAATTTGGACTAAATAATGGAGTTCTTATGTTGGCTTCATGGTTTTATCCCTTGGTTACGTGAAAGCATTAGAAGATAAGACATTGAACTCTTTGTGAGTTATGGAGATGATATGTTTCATATATTATAATCTCTTTTGGGACAACTTAGTTTTTATTTTTGGGCTACACTTTTATCTTGTTTTCAGTTGTGGGTTTGCAAATATGTTCTTATTCCATTATTCAAATGACATGTTTGATGTAAATATCTAGATGTTTAAGTGGATTTCAGATTTATAGAGATGGTTTTATAGGTTTTACATGTTAACAAAAATATGCAGTATGTAGATATGTGATAAGAATTTATTCAAGGTGTTCTAAATGAAGGTAGTTATAGGTTTGCATGGTTTCTTGGAGGGTTCTTATTGATCTATGGTTACTCTTATGTGGGTTTGTTTGAAAAATTAGATTTAGTATTGATCCTAGTGTTTGAGTCTTGGAAATCCACATGTTAACCTGATGATCTCTATTCTTCATTTTATTGATGTGGGTTGAATATTTATAGTTATTTGAGATTGGAGCATTGATTATGTATTTCTCCTTTGAGATGTTCCATATGTGTAGATCTCTTAAATTTTTTTGATGTGGATTTTATTTGGTAAGCCTTATTCTTGGTCAACATTATTACATTGGTATGCTTATTGTAGTCAAGGAGGGTTATTGGGAGTACCTAATATAATTATTCATTTAAATATATAAAAATAGCATATGGTGCATGAGAAGATCTATTCACTTTTAAGTAGAGTTTTGGCAATGATATTTTCATGATTCCATGTATAACTTTGTATTACTCTCAGTAGGAGCTTTACACAGTTACATAATGTGTTCAATCTTATTTGTTTGAAGATTTTGGTTCTAAGTAGTTGCAATGTGTAGTGATCCATGGATAATATTTGATTAGAATATGGATGGTATTTTTTAATGATTGTTGGTGTCATAAAGAGCTCTTGGATTCTGCCTTCAGATTGTATTGAGAGTTTAATGACATATTTGGTTCTAATGATAAAGAATGTGTGGCTATATTATCTTATTAGTTTGGAGATTGTGGTTTGACTTTATTTTTTGGGAGCTCATGACCTATTGATTTATTTGTTTGAGTTGGGGCCATGGAGGATATTCAATTAGGTAATTGTTATCATGATGCTTAGAGAGCCTAGTTACACAGTCTAGTGGGAGCATTGAGAGTGATGTGGGTTCATCATTTGATGATGGATTTTTATCTTCATGTGATTGGGGATGCTATTTCTTGGTTTGTAGTATGGTTGTTATTATGTCATTATTTTCTCTTGATTCTAGATTAAATTTTTGACATGATACAAGCTCTATTGAGAACATGATATGTTATTTTAGAGAACATAATATTCCTTTAAGGAGATGTTAGATCATGATGTCATGACATATTCTTTTAGAGAATATGATATTCTTGAGGAAATGATAGATTATGATGACATGATGTGTTCCTAATTCTATATACTTGGAACTTTGATAATGGTCTTGTTTATTCTCTTTGGTTTTGAGTATTAATCTTTGGCTTGGAGCTTCATGATTTTGTAGGGTTGCATTTGAAGCTAGTATGGATTGATTGGTGGATGCAAATAAAGACTAGAGAGACTTGGATGAGGCTAATAGATCTCATATTTTAAGGGATCATATGTTGGGATGGTTACTCTTTTATTAGGATTTTAGCAGAAGAATGAGGAGCCTACACCTAGTTATGGATGTGAATCCATTAAGGACCTGAAAGGAAATTATAATTTCTTGGTCTTGTGCGCATAAAAAAATATTGTATGAGCCCAAACTTGGTATACTTGGCAAGTAAATGATCTAAGAGGTATTGCCCTCTTGAATATAAAATGCATTATTTATTTTGTATCTTGTCTTCTCATATGAGTTAGTCTTAAATATAGAAATTTTAAGGACTTGTTCAGAAGAAGATGCATGGTTATATGGATTTCCATTGTTCTCCTTGTTTTGGGCTTGAAATATGGATCTATTTGTGGATGTAAAAATCAATGGTACCATTGATTTGTAGATCCACAACAATACTCTCAAGGTTTGTATATAAGACTATAAATAATGATATATCCTAATTAATGATTATGATTGAACCACAAGTTAGCTAAAAATATCATAACATGCATACTATTTAATTTAAGAGAAAGAATGGATGCCCCTCCTCTTAAAATAAATATTATGTTTAATTTTCATAATCCTAGAATAATTTTGTAGGAGCATTTCATCTCTCTACATCATATAAATTCACTGTCCATATTCTTTTACTTGTTCTAGTACTCTATGATTGTACTAGTTCTTAGCTTCTTTACATATGTTTAGAGAATTATTTTTAGGACCCAAGATGATTCTTTCCTCTTGATCAATCTTCTGTAACAATATCTATCCTACATCCAACAATTCCTCTACCAATTTACCACTCATTTTTTTTGCAAATAGGGGTAATTACATGGCCCAATATTAAGTAGTTTCTCCTTCAAGACTAGCTAAATGTGATAATACTATTTTTTTTGTGGTAGAATCTTTGATATCCCTCCAAATAGTGATAGTGCATAGAAAAATGTCATTAGTTCAGGGACCACTTCTTCTTCTCATACTTCTCTTTGTCCTTCATTTCCCTCTCTTTCATCTCCTTCTCCTCCCCTCCCTTCTTCATCTTCATATTTTCGAGCTTCTCCTTCTTCTTATTCTTTTCCTTCTCCTCCTTCTTGAGTCATCATCTTTCCAAATCATATTATGTGCATATACTCTTAGAAATATAACACAACTCTTTATAGAGGCTATTTGTTTGAATATTTTATCAATTTATTCTTTTTTATTCCCTAGCATAATATTTCCACAATAAATTTCACAATAATAAAAATGCTATTTTTTTCTCTAACTTGCTTGAGTGTAGTCCTTATGACCAAGAAACTTGTTGTTTTGAGCATTGATATTGAATTTAGTGATATCTCTAATTTCTCAATAACTCCTTCATATGACCTCAATTTTCAAATGGAGGTGATTTATTATGTTCTTGATCATCCCTCTATATTTTAGAAAAATAAATGAAAAAGTGAGAGAGATACGTGTTTTAAAATGCACACTCCTAAATTAAAAAAGAATGCCTTGTTTCTTGTTTTCTCAAAGTGAGGATCGTGCATCATAATACCACTTGTGATGAAATTAATTGCATTAAAGAAGAATATGATAGGAATAAAATGTAAATAATTGATTATAGTTGATGATAATACGTCACTTTGAGGTTGCAAACCTCAAATGTTTTAATAAACATATAATATACAATGTGATGATAATAAACTAACCACTACCTCCTATATATACCATATTTATGCAATGGATGCTGCCTTAGGCTAACATAACTACCTATATAAGACAATATAAATGATCATATATCTTAATAAAGAGTTATGGTAACCATAATTAGATGCACATATCATAATGCATGTTATGATGAATCGTGAAAAATAAATAAGAAAAATTTCTTGGATAGATTCTTAATCCTTGGACAACTTAATATTGTGAATGGATCACAAATTCTCCCAAATAAAATAATTAAAAATATTATTATGAAGGAATATAACCCACATAATAAACTAAAACTTTCATATCAATTACACAAATTTTACATCATCAACGTGTAAAACAATCAAAGTCTAGAACATATTTTCAAATATCCATACAATAAATATGACCTACATAACTATCTATATAAGACTGTATAAATGATCATATAACTTAATGAAAATATAAGCTAACCATACATTAGCTATACATATCATAATACATATTATACATTAAAATCATTGCATCATATGAAAAATAAATTAGGAAATAAACTCTTAAATAGATTCTTAACCCTGAACAAATTAATTGTGTGAAGGTCCCATGAGTTCTTCGCCCAAAAAAGAAGAAAGAGTGGTACTATTAGGAAGGAATATAACTCCAATTTCACACAGATTTTACACCACCAACGCACAAAACAATCAAGTTCAAAAGTCAAACATCATTACAAACCTTCAGAACAAACCTCTAAACATACTTTGGAACCATCCTTCTGCCAAATGCAACATTGACTATGGAACACATCTTTGGCCTTTGAAAAAGCCCGAGGCTGCTCAAACGGCGAGACTGGGGAAGAACTATGGTGTTAACTATGGGAGAGTTGGGGAAACCTATAGCCATACACAAAAGCACACCATAAAATAGCGAACTAGACCAGAGTATTAGAAGCAGGAACACAGTATATACAACCATAAAAAAATAATTGTAATATTAAAAAAAAAGTAATGGAACAGCAAATTGACACAGCTGAAAAGAAAAAAGTAATGATTATCAAGGCAATCACAGTAAATTGTAACGAATTTTCTATTTTTCTGTATCGAAGAATATTGATTCAACCTTGATATGTTACATGTATTTTGGAAACCCCAAACTGATTAAAAGGCCAATTTGGCAGCCTCCTTAATAATTCTTTGGGAGTAAGTAGCTGATCAGTGAGAAGAAAGTGTGTTCAAGAGTGCAACTCTGGCAGAGATGAGAAATTTGAATAGCTGGTTGATTTTGTGTTCAAGGAGGGGAAGAGCAGTCTCCAACTCATGGAGCGCCAAGGTGGAGGGGGAGAGATGAATTGGAAGCTGCAATTTGGACTTGGAGTTAAGAAGATTGTTGAGATCTCCCAGTGCAATATCTGCAGCTTCTAACTCGTGTAAGAACCTTGATGATGATGACGATCTCTTTCTCATCTCAAATGCCTCCTTTATCTTGTGTTGCAGACAAGTGAAATGGGTAGAAAGAGGAAGATATGGCATCTTCATGTGGGCTGCCTTGAAGGAGAGAGCACTGACAAGGGTAGAGCAGACCATGATGGCGATGGCTTTGGCATGATTTATGTTGATGGTGGTTTGTGCTACGCCTGCTTTATCCTCAACGTTGAGCTTCTCCGCCATCCGCCTCAAAATGGTCATGCATTTATCTAGCTGGGAATGTGTGTCCTTCTTCTTCAGCCAAGCGGCGATGCAGGTGCGTGCCCTTTCAAGGGCGTGGACAGAGGGAGTGAAAGCAGGGCAAACGCCACGAATGGCTACCTGCACAAACGCGTGCTGCTTTCTGATTTCTGCAATACTGTCCCTTAACAAATTGCACACTTCAAGCAGATGGAGTATGTCATCCAGATGTGCATTCATCCATTTGCTCCCCGCGCTTTCCATGTCTATCTCTATGTTTGACAAATTGGAATAGCAATTCACCAACACCTCCAATGCTTGGCCAAGCCAATCTGTTCCAAAACAAGAAGAAGAAGAACAAGAGTCCTCCAAGCTTTCCAACTCGTCTGTGAGAATTTGGTGCTCCTGCAGCCTGGAGGGCATGCTCTTTGAGCGCTTATGGTGATAGTGATGCTTGCGAGGAGAGTGCAGGGCCATAGCCATCCCAAGAGAGGAGAGACGAGAGAGAGATGGTATTGCAATGCTCATGCTCATTCTATTGTGTATTGCTTCCTCTGATGATGATGATGCTGATGGGGATGTTATTGGTGGCTTGGCCTTAATGCCCGTCTATTAACATGATTTATACAACTCACCATGACTGGGCACAGCAGGTAGACACACA
Organism: Sequoia sempervirens; assembly: GCA_007258455.2. Classification (NCBI taxonomy): domain Eukaryota; kingdom Viridiplantae; phylum Streptophyta; class Pinopsida; order Cupressales; family Cupressaceae; genus Sequoia; species Sequoia sempervirens. The sequence goes on along the minus strand of VDFB02148602.1, from coordinate 68,133 downwards.
GAGAGAATCCCGCATGTAGACAGAGAGAGAGAGTCCCGCAGGTAGACACAGAGAGAGAATCCCGGCCAGAAGCATCTAATTGCTCAAAATGAGTACGATATGAATATCTCTTGGCCTCGGCTGCCGCTTGCTTGCCTTGGTGTCCCACGCTTTCCATGTGCCATACCTTCTAATCTAATGGTATGCTTGTCCAATGGTTTCAACCCCTAAAAGCATCACAGCTAAACATCATGTGGCCAACCAATTTAGGTTAGAAACTTTAAGTTTAATCAAAATTTGTAATTGGAATCCCCTGCAATTTGCAGATCACATGCCATTTTTCATTCCATTCATAAAAAAATGCTCCCTCTTCAAACGTGCATAAGCTGTTTTTCTAATTGATCATATAGGAAGTAAAATTTCTATCCAATCTTTAGGCCGCATGAGCAATATGTTTATATTTCTTATCCCCTTCAAACTTTCTTGTTCAGTCATTAAAAATAAAATAAAATTTAAAATATAGAAATTTTCTCCTCTTGATAGCTGTTTAATAAAGGGGTTTTAAATATATGGTCATTAAATATTTCGCACATTTATAAAGGTAAATAAATATATTTATGCTGATAATTAAAAAATAATTTTAAAATTGAATGGATTTGAATTTAATGTATATGGAAATTTAGAATAACAATTAAAAAATTAGCAATTTGTCTAAAAATCAAAATATTTTGTTGTGAATATTTAGTCGCATTAAAGATATTTTTCTATTTAATAGATTTTTCAAGAACAAACAATAGATTAGGCAAAGCCTCATGCATACTCACATATGATTTATTGTCTAGTTCCTTTATCATTCCCCAAGTTTGAAGCACTCATATTCTCCAGGTAGTGTTAGAAATCTCCCTTTAGAAATATTATGTAAATCTTTAAAGAGTTTGACAAAATCAACTTATCACCTTCAATAAACTTGTTCATTATCTTCTTTATCTCTGTTTTGTATACTTTTTCCTTTGTTGTTGCTAGAAGTTGAAGCCATTATGAACCTTTGATGGAATTTTATGCTCAAAACCAAAAGCATGCCTAGGGGACCACCCAACAAGAGAAATTGTCAAACAAAATAATAATAGCACCTTTATTTTCTAACATAAATCCTCATCAAAGGAACATTACATAATTCTTTTTCATCATACATGAGCTACCATGGGATTGCATGAATCAAAATCCCATTACAACTCCAAACTATGATGGCCAATAGATTAAAAAATAATCAGGGTTGACGTATGGCTATGCTTTGTTAAGAATAATGGGTCTACCAAACCCCTTGATGGGAATTGATGCATTTTGTGGTCATGTTTGACATGCAACCATGACTAAACACTCTCCATCATGAAATAGCCAATCCTTATAATTTTTACTTTTTAAAATTATTATTTTTATATTAACAATATTATAACTATTTTTGTATATTCCCTCTAACTTATTTTAGCAATACAAGCAGTGCCATCTTATTAGGAAACCAAACCCTTATTAAGAAGCATTAGGATCCTATATATATCTAACAACTAGTGTCTAGACCCTATTGAGATGGCATTGCTTGTATTGCTAAAATAATTTTGGGTAGTGATATGGAACATGTGATGCAAAAAAAAATAATATAATTGAGATGTTCAAACACTCTATCTTCACAACCTACAAATTGTACCATAAATACTAAGGATTTGATTTGGAAACATTCCACTACAAACCTATGTCCACTAGTCCCCAATGGTTTTAAATATTAGACTAATCTTACATTTATCTAGTGCACCATCTCATTGATAGTATACCAATTTTAACTTTGAGAGAGTCTATTATATTAAAATAATTGTAAACTAGCTACTTAGAAAATGGTAAATTATCAACTAACCAATGTCATAAAATCTCTCTTTAAGACCATGATTCACAATATCAATGTCGAAAACATCATCATCCCATTAATATCAATGGTCACCCATATGACACACTCATTGGGATTTTACCTAAAGGGATTCAAAATAGAGCTTAACACAAGAGAAATTAACATGCACATGCTACTACATACATCCTCATGTGAGGTGATTAGATGAAATATTGAGGCCAAATAATTTTTAAAATTCCTTGAAGAAAAAGAAAAAAAAAAAAAAAGATTTCTTGTAAATAAATGATGGCAAACAAACTAAGCTATTAATGCCTAGACTTTATAGAGAACTTATGTGAAGCTTATATAAGGCCTTCAACATTACAAGGGATAAAATTCATGTGGAAGGATCCTCTATAAAATCTTATAATTTCTCATTATAATTATTTGCTAATTCTTCAAATTAGTTACCTAATAAAGGTTGTTGGTTTGACAAAATATAGTCTTTGATTGAAAGTATTGACCATCTATTTCTTCCCTAGATGACTTGTCATAACTAGATGGATTGTGTGAGTTCCTAAAGGTTTAGCACTTTTACGAGATATTCCAAAATCCACTTGATGCATTTGAATAGGGATGTTAATCATAATTTATGAAGAAAAATGTAGTGTGTCCTTGAAGAAAGAACAAGTTCTTGATTTTGGTTATTGAAGTATTATCAAACTTAAGAAAAGATCAAGGCTTTTCTAGAGCATCAACGGATTTAGGTTTTTTGGTTCAAGCTAAATGGTTATTACCACCCATGGTTGACCAACCAAGCTCTAGGACTAGAGGGGAGGAAGACTTAGCTACCAACTTAGTCATTGGCTTAGGCATTAATGGACATTCTTTAATCTTGTGAGTTAGATCTTGAATTGGGAACATTTTTTGGGTACATTAATTAAGGTGACCTTTGGTGGAAATTACAAGTCAACCAATGAATTATCAATATATCTTTTGAAGTTGGAGGTGAGATCCATCTCCATGAAAACTCACTTGTGGGGTTGAGCAATAAAAACAATTTCTAGTTCATGGTAGATAAAAAAGGCTTAGTGGTTCGATAATTTTCTACAAGAATATCCATATTGGGATAGGGCACCTAAGGAGCTCAACCCATATAGGAAACTTGATTCATTCTTTCATAGAAAATATAAATCCTTATATCCAATGAGAAATCACCAAAAAGGTGTTACTCATGAATTAATAGTTAAAGTGAAGCAAAATATTGATCTATTGAGGTCACACATAATGAAATTAATTGATGAGAGAATACTATAATAGGAATAATGGGAAAATACTTGATAATAATAAACCAATTCGAGAGGTAAAATATCAAAAAATATTCAGTAAGAAAATATTCATAATATGATGATAATAAACTACATATAAACCATACCATTACCTATGCCATAGATGCAACCTTGGGCTGACTTAACTACCTATATAAGGCTACATAAATAATCATATAACTCAATTAAGGGTTATTATAATCACAAGTCAGCTATAAATATCATAATGCATTGCATAGGTTAAGGGAAAAACATGACTCTCCCCTTTAAAAAGCATTATGTTCAATTTTTCGTAATCCTATAATGCTTTTATAGGGACACTTCATCCATCTACATCATATTTTTAGTTTCTATACTCTTCCACTTTGTTCTAGTACTCTATGATTGTACCTGTGGTTAGATTCTTTTAAACATATGTCTAGAGAATCAGTCTTAGGATCCAAGATAATTCTTTCCTCTTCATCAAGCTTGTGTAACAATATCTATCCTTGATCCAACATTTCCTCTACCAATTTACCACTCTCATTCATTTACAAATAGGGGTAATTATATGGTCCAATATTAAGTATTTTCTCCTTTAAGACTAGCTAAATGTGATGACCCTATTTTATTTTCTGTGGTAGACACTTTGATATCTTTCCACATAGTGATAGTGTGTGATAAGATATTATTAGTTTTTGTACCACTTCTTATTCTTCTCCTGCTTCTCCTTGTCCTTCATTTCCTTCTCTTTCTCCTCTTCATCCTCCTTTTCCTTCTTTTCCTTCTCCTTTCTTGTTTTTCATCTTCTCTTTCTTTCCCCCCTCCTCCTCCTCCTCCTTATGTCATATTATCTTTCAAAATCATATCATGTGTATATACCCTTAAGGATCCCACATATCTCTTAATAGAAGCTATTTGTTTGAATATTTCATCAATATCTTTTTCTTATCCCTCACAATAACGTTGACACATTATTTTTATAATAATTTAAAATAAACCAAGTCTTTCTCTTTGATTTACTTAACTATAGACCTCACATTTCAAAAAAATCAACCAAAAACTTGATGTTTTGTAATATTCGGATTGAATTTGATAAATACTCTAATTTCTCAATATCCCCTTACGACCTCAAATTTAAATTAGATGTTTTACCAAAAACTTGATGTTTTGTAATATTCAGATTGAATTTGATAAATATTCTAATTTCTCAATATCCCTTTATGACCTCAAATTTAAAATTAGATGTTTTAGTATGTTCTTGATCAACCTTTTGCATTTTTTTTTTAAAACTGAAAAAGATGTATTTTACAATGCAACCTCCTAAATAATTCCTTATTTCTTGTCTTCTCAATGTTAAAATCATGCTCTAACATCACTTAATTTCAAACAAATTGTAAATACTCAACACTAGATTCTATTATGAAGGAATATGACCCATACTAAAATTTTGATACCAATTATTCATAGATTTTACATCATCAACGCACAAAACAATCATGTTCCAAAGTCAAACTTCATCACAAATCTATAAACACCATCCCGGCTGCCAAATACAACAGTGATCATAGAAGACAAATCTTTGGGGCTGCCAGAGGGCTATACTAAGGAAGAACTAAGGGGGAGTTGAAGGAACCTTAAGCCATACGCAAAAGCACACAGTAAAATAAAGAACTAGACCGGAGTATTCAGAAGATTTTCACACATATACATCCACATAGTTTTAAGCAGCATTACTTCTAGAATTTTCGCAGATATGTGCTTCACTTGGCATTATTTATTAAGCAGGAACACAGTATATACACCCATAAAACAATACTTGTATGCATTAAAAAATAAAATAGAACAGTAAAATTGTGTAGCTGTAAAGAAACACAATATGTTCTATTTTTCTGTATTGAAGAAGATCAATTTAATCTTGATCCTGGTAACAGTATTAATACACATATATGTTACATGTATTTTGGACACCCCAAACCGTTTAAAAGGCCGATTTGGCAGCCTCATTAATAATTCCTTGGGAGTAAGTGGCTGGTCACTGAGAAGAAAGTGTATTCAAGAGTGCAACTCTGGCAGAGATGAGAAACTTGAATAGCTGGTTGATTTGGTGTTCAAGGAGGGGAAGAGCAGTCTCCAAGTCATGGAGTGCCAAGGTGGAGGGAGAGACATGAAGCGGGAGCCGCAGTTTGGACTTGGAGTTAAGAAGATTATTAAGATTTCCCAGTGCAATATCTGCAGCTTCTAACTCATGCAAGAACCTTGATGATGACGACGACCTCTTTCTCATCTCAAATGCCTCCTTTATCTTGTGTTGCAGACAAGTGAAATGGGCAGGGAGAGGAAGAGATGGCATCCTCATGTGGGATGTCTTGAAGGAAAGAGCAGTGACAAGGGTAGAGCAGACCATGATGGTGATGGCCTTGGCATGGTTGATGTTGATGGCAGCTTGTGCTACTCCTGCTTTATCCTCAACGCTGAGCTTCTCTGCCATTCGCCTCAAAATGGACATGCATTTATCCAGCTGGGAATGTGTGTCCTTCTTCCTTAGCCAAGTGGCAAGGGCGGTGAGTGTCCTTTCAAGGGCGTGGGCAGAGGGAGTGAGAGCAAGGCCAAGGCCGCGAATGGCTACCTGCACACACGTATGCTGCTTTCTGATTTCCGCAATGCTGTCCCTCAACAAATTGCACACCTCAAGCAGATGGAGTATGTCATCCAGATGTGCGTTCATCCATTTGCTCCCCATGCCTTCCGTGTCTATCTTTATGTTTGACAAATTGGAATAGCATTTCACCAACACCTCCAATGCTTGGCCAAGCCAATCTGTTCCAAAACACGAGGAAGAAGAACAAGACTCCAATCTTTCCACCTCGTCTGTGAGAATTGGGCGCCCCTGCAGCGTGGAGGGCATGCTCTTTGAGCGATTATGGCGATGCTTGCGAGGAGAGTTTAGGGCCATGGCCACCCCAAGAGAAGAGAGACGAGAGAGAGAAGGTATTGCAATGCTCATGCTCATTCTATTGTGTATTGCTTCCTCTGATGATGCTGATGCTGATTGGGATGTTGTTGCTGGATTGGTCTTAATGCCTCTCTATTAACATGATTTATACAACTCACTATGATTGGGCGCAGCAGGTAGACACAGAGAGAGAATCCTGGCCAGAAGCATCTAATTTCTCAAAATGAGTATCATATGAATATCTCTTGTCCCCCGTCACTGCTTGCTTGCCTTGGTGTCCCACGCTTTCCATGTGCCATAGCTTCTAATCTAATGGTATGCATGTCCCATGGTTTCATCCCCTAAAAGCATCACAGGTAAACATCATGTGGCAGACCAATTTAGATTAGAAGATTTAATCGAAATTTGTAATTGGAATCCCCTGCAATTTGCAGATCAGATACCAGTTCTTGTCGTTCCATTCAGGAAAAAATGTTTTCTCTCCTAACATGCATAAGCTGGTTTTTAAATTGATCATATAGGAAGTAAAATTTCTATCCAACCTTTAGGACGGTTCATCAATATATTTATATTTCTTATCCACGGAGATCCTTCAAACTTTCTTGTTTTGTCATTAAAATAAAAGAAAAAGGTATTAAAATATAAATGATCACTCATGATAGTTCTTTGATAGAGGTTGGTTAAACTACAGGGTCGCTAATATAATATTTCTACTTAATCTAAAGGCAAATAAATTAATCTAATCTAATCATAGTATGGCGTCGAGATCCTACCAGTGAGTATTGAGTTTACAGAAAAACTGTGATTAGGAGACTTGATACAATAGATAGAGGTAGAAGTTAATAAAAAAAAAAAAATACCATAGAAGATAATGGAAGCCAAATACAAACTACTTCAAATATTAGATTACTTAAATTTTCAAGTAAAAAAATAGATAGAGGTAAAAGTTAATAAATAGAAAAAAAAACACCACAAAAGATAATGGAAGCCAAATAAAAAATAAAGAATTCAAAAAGCAGTAGATAAAAAGCATATAGTACAAACATTAGTCCCACAAGGGAAACAAGAACCACAAAATAATTAAGTAAACAAAAGAAACTCCACTGTCGTGCAAGCTTCTTGTTGAGTTCTAAAGCAACTATGTATAAAAATAACACAAAATTTTACAAAAAAGAGAGTTATATCACAACTAGTAATGTAGCAAAAAAGACATTTATGTTTGGAAGAAATAGAGAGGGTTGCAAAATAAGGACAATCACATTGCATAACTAGTTTTAAAAATTCCATATCTATAAGCAACCACATTTCATAATTGATAAAAAATTGTGTCTGAAAAATCATTTTGCTGCTCAACCTAAAACAAACCATGATCTGTCAAGCCCAACACGTTCAAATAAATGAAGGATGCAATTTATGTAACATAAAACATTCATAGGCATAAAGAAGAACCCTTGTCATGTGATACAATAGTGTTTTTGTGGTAAATAACGAACAAACCATAATCTGAATAGGTCAATTACTTCAGATTAATGAAAGGTGTCATTTACTAAACAAAAAACAATCACATGCATATGCAAGAACCCTTATTATCTGATAAATCATAACAAACTCTCTTTATAATAGATATGCTCTTTTAAGATTCCTTTAAGAGATTTCCCAACAAATTATATAATTTTGCATGTTGTTTATCTCATAAAAACATGCCAATGAAACTAAAGCACTTGGCATGCTAATTTTCTTTAGTTATAAACAATAAACCACAGATCAACAAATATATACCTCAGTGCCCTCTCCCGACTCTCATATTTTAAATGAAACTAGAAATATAAGAGAATTAGCATTAAAACAAGATCGAATTATTCAAGTTAGCACTAATTAATGTTCAGATGAACATGATAATAAATAGCCATAAAAAACAACAAGATTACATGTAAGTCATGTTCATCTATATTATACATGTTTTTCAGTGCCATGCAACAACAAGAATCCTAATAGCAATATCACAAATTGACATAATGTGCAAACTACCTCCTAATTATCAATACAAATGTTAATATAATAGTTTTTTCCTCAAAAATATGATATAAATGTACCATGGAAAGTTCTAGTGAAGTTATATTTCCTACATCACGGAGCACCATGAAATAGTAATCATGATGTTTTATGTTTCACATCAGTTTGCACTCTCATGTAAATCCAAATTATTGAAAATTCACTGGCCACCCAAACAAATCTCAATCTACATACAAACGAGAACCAAATCCAACAAAGATGGCACAAATCTTGAAACTTGTACATAAAATGAGCGACAATATGGAAAATACACATCAAAACTTGCACATAAAATTGAGCAGGAAACCTACAACAACCTCCAAATATTTTAGAAACATGAAATAAGAATAACAATGTTATGAGAAATCAAATATTTATCTCATATCTTTATGTGATTGTTCGAGTTGTCTAGTTAAAATCTAATCAAATAATAAGAAAAATCACAAGAATTGCACCTTTCCTCATGTATTTTTAAAGTTCAAATATAAGAAACCTTAGGCAACAAGGGTTTGCAGCAATTTAATTGGCATTCTTTGCACTTTGAATGGTAGGTATTTGGAAACCAAATTGAACTATCTAACATAATATTTCAACATGTACTATACATTAATTTTTTTATTAATTTATATTTATATATTCTGCTGAATTGACTAAGCAAAATAATAAATTTATGAGACCTTGAAATTTTTGTAACATTTGATATGCTTCTAGCCTATCCGGTAGGTAGTAGGATTTGAGAAGGAATATTTTAATTTATGGTTGTTCTTCTAATTTTGATTTTAATATTGTCAAATCTAACATATTTTTTTATCATCTGGAATTCAAATATTTAAAATAAAAACCTAAACCAAGTCTACGTAAAAATAAAACACAATATCCATGAGTGTTATCAAGAGAAAGCACTTTACTATAACAATTTTATTCTTACAAAAGCCCATTCGCAAAAATCTCGACCCCAAGTTACATGTAGAAAATGAATGCTTGAAGCACATTTTTTAAAAGGTAGGGAACAAGTGTAATGTCCCCATTTTAGCCATATGCTCTTTTGTGACTGCTAGCCTATTTCGGAGGCCCGTAGGCTCGTTGAGGTGAAATTAGGGTTTCCTTTGTTTGGAGGTTTTTTGGAATTTCTTTGAATTTACTATTTTTTAGTAAGTTCTAATTTTGGCAATGCTTCAGTGAGTTTCCATTTTTGTTGGAGCAGTTGTGCAATATTGGTTTTGGCTTTAAAAGAGCATTATTTGGAGAAATAATTTATCTCAAGGCATTAGTGTTATGTTTTTAAATTGACCCCTTGGCCTAATGCATTAACTTGAAGTTGTTTTAAAAGGTGGTCATAAAGGGTGGACGCCTCATGGAGAAAATAATTGATATTTTATAATGTTATTTATGCCTTGAAGTTTGGATGCCTATTTATGATGGAATAAAGTATTTTCAAATGTAAAATATTTCAAAAAGGAGGATTGGCGTCTCTTTCTTGGAGGGAGTTTTGGAATATGAAACTTGGTCATCTCCAATTCTATAAAAGAGAGTGTTTTCTCCAACATTTCTCATCTATTGTTTACATTAAAGTTATGTTGTCGAAATGACTTCATGAATTTGGCTTCGAGGAATGCTTACCTCCTAGCATTTTTCCAATTTCATGTTTGAAAAATAACACCTAGTTGGTTTATGGCCACTTCTCATCCAGACTAGCAGATTGAGCTTCAATATTGGTGAAATTTGGTGATGTTTTCAGTATTCTGTGTTGCTAGTTGTCATACAGTTGAAGATGATTTTTGTATACAGCTCCTTGAGTAAATTTATTTCATTATGGGTATTTGAGCTAACCATTTCTATGCTAAGGGCGATGTTATTTGCAAAAATTTAGAATTTATAATGAAGTGTGGATTTTTCTAGGAAGGTCGTACCTTTCCTAGGGTCGTACCATTAATGAGCAGCTTGCATTGGGTTTTGAACTTACTGTTTGGTGATTTTTTTGCACTTACAAACTCATGGTTTCTGGTCGCCTATCCTTCTTGAATGATGCTTTGAGTTTTGGTAAGCTTTGAAGTTGATTTGAGGTAGATATATGCATTTTGGATTGAATGTAGTTGTTGGTTCAGTACATTTCTGTAGTTAGGTTTCTATATCAGATTGCTTTAAGTTCAGTTTTTGGCTTGTTCTTCAATAATTAAGAGATTCTAGAGTGGGAGATCATCTATTTCATTGTGCTTTGAAGATATTGTAATAACTCTTGTAAATTGCAGTTTTTTATCATTGTAAGACTGTAAACAATAGTATTGTTTTAGTCATTTAATTAGCTGAAAATTCTTGTGATTAATCTCTTATATTTGTAACCCCTAGATGGTTTACCACCAGTGTGGAAAAAGAACAAATTTCTCTTTCATTTGTTACCCACTGAAAAGTGGCGAATTCCCATTATTGAGTGGATGCCCACCACAACGGATGAATTAGTTTTCTTTGTAATCTTTTTCCCCCACTAAATAAGTGGTAGTGTGGAAATCACTCATGGCTAGTTTACAACCTATTTACATTCAATTGTAATTTTCTTTCTAGTTATTGCTTAGTTTCCTCTGCATATGCTATCATCTCGCCTTCTAAAGGATCTTGGTGAACATTCTTGGCATTGAGTACATTTAATTTGAATATCATTTTGGAGGCTAATACTAATCTATTGGCGTAGTGCTGGTTTGTGTTGTGTAAGTCTTGGAAAAAAATGGCAGGCATATTTCAGTGGTATCAGAGAAGAATATCTTGCCATCCTATGAGAAAGACAAATTCATTTGATAGATGAGTGACAAAGGAATTAGATTCTACACCAAAGGTTAGCCCATAGTTCAGTTTCAGTGCTCGGCCTGAGATTGATTCTTTTTCAGAGGTTTTGAGGAACCAAGAAACTATTTTTTCTCCAGTTGTAGTGCTTGTAAAGAAGAAAGCTAATTCTTGGTGCATATGTTTTGACTATCGTGCATAAAATCACCAGTTACTAAACCTGTGGGAAGATTTGAGTTCAGTTTAGAAGTTGGCAGTTAGGCATGGCTAATGAAGAAGAGATGAAGTTGGCAGAGACTCTCTATATGGATGGAAAAAGACTTGACAAAGAATTTCAGTCAAGGGAAAATGAAGAGAATATTCTTCATTTTTTAGAACAATGTTTGAGGCAAGTATTCAAAGCAATCACATCTAGAGGAGATGCAGCTCACATTAGCACCTGTAGTAACCTTTCTAAATTGGCCCTATTGGTTGAGGAATCTAGATGAAGAAACCAAGTTGCTGATTTCTTATTGTTTCATGGAGATAATAAGAATTGTAATTCCCAAAATTCCCTATGATGATGAAACCATGAAGATCATATTAAATATGATAGTGGAAAGTTTTCAAGACCTTGATGAAATTGATAGCAATCAGTACTCCAAAAGAGCTGCTATATTGAAGATCTTTTTAGAATTCAAAACAAGTATGTTGCTAGTTGAATTGGGTATGCAAGATCAAATATATTATTTGATCCATTACCTCTTCATTTCAACTTGGAGTGAACAAGAGGAGGATATAGTTGCAGCAATGAGAAACATTTTAATTTTAACTATTAATGAGATGGATAACATTCCAAAATTTGTCCTAACTTTTCTATTAAAAATTCATGAACAAGAAGGAAAGAACTCCTCTACTACTGGTATGTTGATTAGAGATTTTTTTCATTCAATGTGAGGAGAAATTGAGGACCCTTTTGATGAAGTCAGTTCAAAATAATATGGAGATTTCCTTTACTGAAGAGAAGAATGATCTAAAACTAGAAGATTGTTTGGTCACCTCTCCAATTCACACACAAGAAGAGAATGAGAATGTGAAAGGTCAAGATAGAGATACTAATGCACTTGAAAATGAGATTAGAAATGTCTCTGAGGATGAAGAGAAAGTTCCCAAGCTAGAAGACTATCAAATTGGCTCACTTGAGTTTACAAATAAAGAACATGATGAAATGGAGAGAGATGAACCTACAAAGTTGCTATTTGAAAAGGAAGATTTTATTAATCAAGAGGAATGTATGGTAGACCTTTAGAATGATTTATTTGAAGGAAATGCAGCTGATGAAGAGTTTGAGGTTGCTGAAAATCTCAAAACAACAACTAAGTTGGAGCATGTTCATCATTTGGTTGATGATAATTTAGAATATGAGTGAGACTCTCCCACGCCAAAATTACTTTAGAATGACTTTGGGGTACATTTTGTTGAGTTAGGTGTTCCTAATGATAGAGCCCATTATTGTTATAACTCCATTGTGTTTGATGTAGATGTTTCTAAAGGTGATGTCTTAAAAAGACCAACCATCCATGAAGAGTTTGTTGGGCATAGTTGTTCAGAACAAAATCAGATATTCATGAGACCATGGGATCTAGGTGTTTTGATGCTGAAATACGTAGTGGAGCAAGCAAGGGAATCTTTTAATGATTCATTGCTTAAAGATATTGTTGACAAGCGTACTATTTAGGAATTATGCTGCAAAAAAATAAGAGAGGAAGCTGATTTTGAAAATCATGTCAATGAAAACAAATCAGAAAAATTGATGTTTGATGAGAAAAGCCTCTTTGCTGATGGGGATCAAGGGCTTGAATAGTTGCAAAATTTGAAGGATAATTTATTGGTTTTAGAAGAGAATATTCTTAAAGTGTTATAATCAAGATTTGATAGCACATACTATTTCATTGAAGAACTCTGCTGGAAGTTTCAGTTTGAAGAGAAACCAAATGGAGTTAAAGATGGAGACACTCTTTCCAAGATGTAGTCCATCAAAGAGGCATTGGAATCCATAAAATCATATTATTTGCACTTTCTCTTAGATAGAGATAATGCTATTAAATTTGTAGAGGAGACCTATGATGCCCACCAAGAGAAGGAGGAAGAGATGGATAGGCTTTCCCTTGATCTTACCTTAGCTCATCTTTCATTACACAAAACAGAAAATTAATCACTGATTGCAGCCACACTTAAGGAACAAGAAGCTAATACAAGGATTATGGAGATCAAGAAAATAGTTGAACGAATAAATGAACTCCATAATGATGAAAAATTGCAAAATACCAAGGTGATCCCATATGTTGATGGTGATTGGAAAGTACATCAAGAGCGTGAACTCATGAGTTGGGAAGAGACTTTGCCACAAGAAGAAATAGTTTGTAGCTATGAGATAGATGATTTGACAAATACATTTGAACATGGTATTCAACATGCTACACTTTGTGAGCCGACAACTAATGATGGACACCAACAAGTTGAAAAATATGAGCTTGAATTCTATGAAGGCACCAATGAAAGAAATGAAGAAAGTATTGTTGAGAACACTAGTCCATTATATCTTCACATGATTTGGTTAATCATAAGGTGACATATAATCTCTATGAGGGTGTGCCATGTTTTGTGAGTAGTAATCATCCAGGGCCTTTTGATAATGAAAGAATATGTGGATTCAAGGATGAATTCTTCACATGGGGAGTGTGGACTCAAGGAGATTTCTTCATCGTTGGCTTCAAGTTGACAATAAAACAAGTCTTGGTAGTTGCTGATCACTGGACATTGCAGCAACAAAGAGTGAAGATTCTAGACTTATTACTCACGAAGTTTGGGAGAAAGATGGACCAAATTAGATTATTTACTTTCTTGACCATCCATCTCTTGAGTTGAGTGATGTTTTGGCTCATCCTAGTCCTTTGAGGGAATGGGAATTGAGGACAATATTTGTTCTGTGCTCCATTGATGTTGATGTTTTCATGGATGGGCTACATGGGTTTATCAAAGAAGACACTAACTTCTTGAGTTTTCATTTTTCTTTGATTAGTACTTGGAGAAATGTTTTGTACTCTTTCCAATTCATTGGAGAACATTTTCAGTTGGGTATCCATGTTTGGAATCCTCAACATGGCTTGATGGAGATTGTTATAAGTAGAAAGATGAATCTTTGGAAGGATAAGGATTTAGTTTTCAGAGTCTTTGACGCTGCCCCCATTTTTACCAAACATTTGATGATTCCTTTGGTTCATCTATTGATGGAATGGAGAAATTCTTTGAACAAAAGATGGTTTAATAATGGGTTGGAGTTTCTTGAGGGGATTTTTCCAGCCTTGGGTATGAAGAGTTGTGATATTATGAATGCTCATTTCGAGTGTCGCAACAAATGTTCAAATATTTGTATGCTGATTTTCCTAAAATAAGACTTTAATTGGTTTATTATAGACTTCTTGGGAAGTTGGTACACTCATTTTTTCTCTTCACAATCTCTATATTGTGAGGGTTTATGGTCTCTAAGGTGGGAAATAATGTTTCTTTGTGATTCGGATTAGTTTTTGATGATGTTCAAATTCTTTTCCTGTTATCATCTTTGTTCAATATCTTGCATTAGTGTTAGGGGCAGCGAACTTTTGCTTGATTTGGTTCAACTTTTTTGAGACTTTGGTGGAGAGATTGGCTGAAATTTTTAGAGATTTTCTTGATTATGCTAGAATTACTTAGAGGAGGCATTATACATCCTTGAGGAGATTTGATGATGCAACTGCTATGATTTTACAAAGAGCTATTTTTTCCTTTGCAAATAGCTATGATGGGGTCAAATTTGTTGTTGTTATTTGGTTTGATGCTTTGAGGATTTATGTTGCTGAGAATATTGTTGAGTTGTTTAGATTATTCTTCTTTGTTCTCAGAATGGTGATTGACATTGACATTGTAGATGTTAAGTCCTTAGAGTTTATTGGGCATGAGACACTGCTAGATTTTGATTCAAATCCATCCATGTTGTTGTGGAGGCTAAATCTGCATTTTTCTCAAAAAAAACAAATATGAGTTGTTAGTTGAATCAAGCAAATTAGATAGAGAATCCCTATGAAATAATTGATCATACTAAAATATGCAAGCTAAATAGAACAAAGATAATTAAATGCAAGCACATAAAATCATGACCAAACTTTATCCCATAGTGGATTGGTGCTTCTATGGAAAGAAGCCCTTTCCCAATCCTTTGCTAAGCTCCATGATATTGATGATATGAAATGCTATGAAGATATGATATGGATTCAAATGATAATGATATGGAGAAAGATCTAAAGATTGTGGAGGATTTGTTGAAGAATGAAGCTTTTATTTATAGATTTTCAAATTGGAAGAGAGCTCAAAATAGAGCAATGTGGGATAATGATTTGACCAATGAGATGAAGCCACTTGTCACCTTGTGATAGGTTGAGGAATGTGAAAGTTTTGGTCAATGTGCCAAAGAGGGGGAGATTCAAATTTGAATTTGAGAGTTAAATGTTGAGTTTGACCTTTGCAAGAGACATGTAAGAGCCATGTAAGAGCTCATAAATGCTTTGTTGGATGTACATGTCAATTTGTTTTTGAATTCAAATTTTAGGGAATATTCCTCAAAGATGCCATGTTGATGGAAAATGATGAATTAATAAATCAATAAATTGATTTATTTGTGCAAGTGGGAAAAGCTAGAGGATGTGATGGGTGGTTAGATTAGGTTAATCAGGATTAGATTAACTTAGATGATGATTAGATGCTTTTGACATTCAACTTAAATATTTGAGTTTATTTAAATTAAATGAGAAGAATTTGATCATTAGAGATTTAATTAAATAATGATCTATTTAATTAAATCTCTAATGAAGAAGAATTTGATCATTAGAGATTTAATTAAATAACTTTGATCTATTTAATTAAATGGAGATCTTTAGAAGATTAATTGATTTATTTAATAACCTTTAGGAGATTGATTAAATAAACTTGATTTATTTAATTGATGAGCGAATGTGATGCATAATGTCAATTTGACGTGTCTACATTTTGCCCCTCTTTGAAGCAATGTACTTGTTGTGTTGGTTCAAAGTATAAACTTGCTGCAATCAAAATTCAAAAATTTTCTTATTTTTTCGGATGCCCCAACAGAAAGAAGTACAATGGTACATTGCCCCCTCGAGAGATAGAGTGAAAATATTCAATTTGAGGGTCGATCTTGTGACAAAGAGGTTCAAGATGGACATATGGATGGTTTTAAGATGCGTAGAATAACCAATCTATATTATCCTAAACAACTTAAATGATGATATGATGCATGTGAGATGGATGAGATGGATGATGTGATAATGCCTATATGATTATGTAATAGATGTTTTATGCAAATGTATGATTTATGAGATTCTTAGGCTAATAGATCTATATTATGATGATGACTATGTATGTGAGATGATATGCTGAATGTTGATGGTTTGTGGATGCACTGGTGATGATGATTAACTATTCATGACATGATGTTAGTTTGGAAAAGAAGAAAGAAGAAATGAGATGATGACAAGAGGATCCAACAAGTCCATGATCTGATGAGACTTTATTAGAGATGATGATTATGATAGATGATGATGATTTGCTTATCAAGGATTGGGATTTTACAAGGGATACTTACCTTATGTTTGATTACACATGTAGATACGATGCATCAAGGTATAAAGAACTAGGATGGCATTGTACCTAGTGCAATGGACTTTGACTCGACAAATAGATAGGAGTATTATTGTTCACACTTGACATACATAAACCTTGCTAGGATGTACCTAACAAAGCAAGTATTCACCAAGTTATTTTACAAGAACATCCAACATGCACAGCTGACAAAAGATAATGATCTTTGCCCCATTCCTATCTCTCTAAATCCTTCATTCAGATATCATCAAGAGGTCCTTGGAATGAGCACAATAAGATAAATCAAAAGAAAAGATCAAGTATGCAAACAAGCCAATGTTCTTTGTACCTTCAGCCAAAGGGATGTGTTTTAATAGGATAAGAATCCAAGTGATATCCAAAATGATGCCCATTGTCAGAACGATATATCCTAGGACATACATTGTATAGGATGATGATGGTTTGATAAGTTGATTGATAGGATAATGATATAAGGTTGATTGACATGCTTGAAAATGATCAAGAGTTTGATTTTGCGTTTAACGATTTGTTTCTTAGATTTTGATTTTGTGTTTGAAGTTTGTTTTTGTTGATTGTTGTGATTTTTTATGTTTGTGTTGCCAAAGGATGAAGGTGACGATCAGTTTATTATGGATGATTGATTATTGTGGGTGAAAGCGAGATGAGATAGATGGATTTTTTCAAATATTTGGATGTTTTTGACATTTTTGGAATGTTTTGAGGCTATTTTTGGTATTTTTTGAGATTTTTACAAATGTTTTGATTTTTGATTTTTTCAAATGTTTTTGGGGTTTCCTGAGATTTTATGAATGTTTTTGGATTTTAATGTCTTTTTCGAATGTTTTGTGTTTTTGTGTCTGGGGCTGATCAAAGATTAGCCTTGCCTATGTTTAAGCTCAGAGCGATGTAGATCGGATTCAATTGTTTTGATTTTTTGATTTATTTTTTAAGTGTTTTTGGATTTTCGCATGATTTTGATGATTTGGATATGGATATGTGTGATGATATCAGTGGTCTACATTTGGGATTTGTTTGAAGACCAAGCTAAGGTTGATTGATCGAATCGATGGATTGATGATGATGATAACATTGTTGAGGATACACAACAATGCAAGGATTTGATTGATCAGGTTGATGATGATAACATTGTTGAGGGTGCACAACAATGCAAGGATTGATTGATCAGGATTGATGATGATAACATTGTTGAGGATGCACAACAATGCAAGGATAATGTTAAGCAACACAATGATTGGGAAGGATATCCCAAGATTATGGATTGATTGGATTTGATTGATCAGGATTGTTGAAGCTTGGTTTTGGAACAAAATTGTTTTCGAATGATTTGATGTGACGTTTGAAGTGCAACTTAGATGCAACTGATATTGATTGTTTGGATCGATGTTTGATGAAAGATGAAGACTGATAAGGAATGTCTTCTTGTCAAAATATGCCATGGGCTAGTAATTTGGAATTTTTCTCACAGGTGGTTTGACCAATTTGATTTCATGTTTTCCAATGTTTGGATCACCACATAAGTTGGAGGATATAGATCAAGATTTATTCTCGAAGCAAGATGTACATATCTTCCCCTAGTGTCTAGCAATGTATGGAATGCCATGAATGGAGCCTGGATGGTAAGCACGCAAAGGATGCCAAGGATTATCTTGCAATAAGATAAGGTGTTTGGATAAATAATATGCTCATTTGGATAATGCTTCATGGCTCAGATAAGGTTTGATAGGATAGGATCAATGAAAATAACCCATGTCAAGATGTTTACCATAAGCAAGCATAAATTGTGCATCGAAGTTTCATCAAGATCAAGATAACTTGGATGATGGATGCAGATGGATGAAAATGGATTGGATAACTGGTTCATGAATGAATGGATTCATTATGGATAAGATGGATGAAATGTTGGATTTATTATGGATGGGATGAGATGCTTTCTCTTGAAATAGTGCATGTAGATGCTCGATTCTACACATGATGCCTGTTTGCCAGGTTTTCATCATTGTACCTACCCAAAGTGCTGCCCATGCGATTTTCAGTAGAGGATGATTTTTCTCTTTACTATTTTCAATCCTTTTTCTGATTTTTTTGAATTTTCATATTTTTTGCTTATTTTTTTAATTTTTTTGAAAGATTTTAAGCTCATTCTGAATCACAAGGCTTTGTTGATGTAGATGCCCCTGCCATAATTTTCCATCCATATCCTAATTGAAGAAGCTGCTTTGCTAAGATATGTGCACTTGAATTCAATTTTTAGGATTCTCGATCTACTTTATTGATATTGGGGTTAACTCTGTCTTTGTGCACACATCGCAATAGAGTGTCTTTAGAATCCTTATGATGAAGGGTTGTTGTCAATACATGGTAAATATGAGAACTGGATATCATGTGTGGATGCGTGAATGGAGTGTGTTTAGGGATGAAATATGGATTGGTTGACAGTTTGGAACCTTTGACTCTCCAAACTTGGGAAGATGAGCAATGATGGGTGGATACGGAAATGTGCATGGAATTAGGACCAACTGCTTGATACACTTTGTATGTCACTTGAAAAGCGTGTTTTTTCTTTTGTGGACATCCTTGATGGATACTTTTCCCTTTTTTATTTTGCCCCATAGTTTCTTTGACTGATGGAGTTTTATAGGGACGATCTTTCTTTGTATTCTTTAGTATCCATTTGTATTTGATTTTTCCATTATGCTTTTCAGCTTCTTTTTCCTTGATAATGTTCTTCATACTTTGATTCAAATCTTTCTTTCAAAGTTGGTCCCAATTCATGGATGGGGTGATGGGTGGAAGAAGATTCATGATGTGACTAGTTATAGTATTGGCATTGGTTTCATCATAAGGATTCTTCATGCTCCCTATGTTGACGTTTGCTTGAGACGAAGTTGCTCCCAATATGGTGGTAGTAGTACCTTCATGCTTTGATTCAGCCTGTTCCAAGAGCTCTTGTTTAGAATGCATTATTTGATAAATGACCATTGTAGATGATGTTATTGGAATTTTTTGCTCTACTGACTTCGGAATATCATGTTTTGTCTGACCTATTTCCTTGAGTGGATACTGTTGGATATCTTCATACCTGATGTCCTCAGTCTAAATTTGGGATATGTCTGATCTTGATGTTTTCAACTCAATAACCTACTCTTTTTTTGTAATAATGACAGGAGTAAAAGAATCCTGTTCTGAATGAAGATCATCTATGTGTCCATCCATAAAAACCATCTCATGGGTAGATGGAGGAGTATGTGCTATGTGGATATGATCATCTTGTGTAGATAGGAGAGTGTCCATTAGATCATTGTAGTATCTTGGAGATATGAATTCTTGATCTTGAATGATTTCAAAATTTCTTTCGACATGCTTTGGATCAAATTCTTGACATGGGTCAATTTCAATGGATGGATTGCTTATAAAGGGTTCTTGGATATCTTTATTAGGCATAGGAAGTAGCTCAATATCCTCTTGATCTTTGAGTGAATTGGGATCAAGTGTTGAGTTGAAGATTCCTTCAATATCGGCAATCATGAGGTTGAAGGATGTCAATATGTCTTGGAAAGGACCATTGCTAGACTTTGGTGAGAGATATTGATCATGCTTTAGAATAAATTCTTGAGATATTCCCTCTAACTCATTAGGTGATGTAGAGACATTTTTAACATGATCATTGGTTGATGCCTCGTTGGATGAGGCGAAAACATCTTTATTGATCAATAGATCTTGATCATTGTTTTCAACAATTGTGGTGGAGGGATTTCCAATGTCTTCAACCATAGGGTCAAGTGATGTTGGCATTTCTTTGATTGGATCATGATTGAAAAGGGACTCTTGATGTATGTTAATTTGATCATTAGATGAGGTGGAAACATCTTCAAGCTGTTCTATGGTGGATTGATCTTGATCCTTGTTCTCAACAGTTGTGGTGGAGAGATTGTCAATGTTATCATTGTCCCCAATAGTGATTATCTTTTGATCAATCAGGTCTTGGATGAGTTTTTTGAGCCGAACACAATTTGATGTTCTATGTCCCTTTATTCTATGATAATCACAAAGGTGCTTCTCATTATACCCTGGTAGTTTTATGTCTAGTTCTTGATAGTTTACATAAACGGGGATTTTGATGAGATTTTATTGTACCAACTATTGCAGGGCTGATTCGATTGGTCTCCCAAGTGGTGTGTATTTCTGCTTATTACCCTGTGAGACTTGTATTTTAAATTGACCTTGTGGTGATTATTTTTGGAGATGTGGCGAGTGATCTTCGAGATGTGGTGATTGATCCTTGAGACATGGTGATTGGGTTTGTTGTTGATGTTGTTGATGTTGATATCTGACTTCTTGACATTGGAGATATTGTTCTTGATGTGATTGTGGACATAACTCAATGCTTTGATGATATGGTTCAATCAATGGTAGAGTACATTGATTTTGGAGTAAAAATGTCTCTTGTTTCAAGGCTTCAGTTTGTTTGTCAAGTGAAGCAATTTGGTCTAGCAAAACTTGGTCTTGATTTTGATCTTGGCACCCTTGATATAGTTGATTTGGCTTTTGTTTAAGTAGATTTGGAGTGTGTACTTGTGGTGTTTGATTCTGGACAATGTTATGATTTGGGATGACACTCAGATTTGGCATGATAGGTTGAAATTGAACATTGTAGTGATTGGGAATCACATTGCCTTGATTTAGGTAACTTTGATTTTGCATGGTGTTACCTTGAATTGGATCAATATATGGAGTCGTTATCATCGTGTTTGGACTTTGAGCAAAATTTGAGTGACTCAAAAACATATTTATCCCAAAGTTTACCAAGTTTGGACTCAAAACATTCATGTTTGGTAAAGTTGTACTTGGTACATTCTCATTTGGCATGTAGGGATTTGGTGGGATGACGTTTTTTGTTTGAAGGCTCATGCATTGATTGTTCGGTTGGTGGATTTGTAGGTTTGGATTTGGATTTAAATCTACCATCGGGAAAGGTGTCCCAAACTTTGATTTGGGCATACTCACATTTTTTGTACTATTGACATTTGTAGAAGGTAATGATCCCATGTACGGTTTGTATAGATGTGAGTGTTGATAATCAATCAGCATTGTAAGGCTTTGATAGCTTAGTTGACTTGGATTACTCATGATGTATGGATCAAGTTTATATTCCATGTTCCTCTTGTGTTTTGAACTTGTTACAAAAGTGACCTCTAAGGTTCTTAGGACCAATGACAAGATGAAGGATGAAAGGGGTAAATGATATGAGTGTTAAACGTTTAGGAAATTTGGATCAATGCTAGACTTAGGGCTTGATTTTGATTGGTTTGATTGGATAATGAACTTGTAAACCCTAAGATGTTGGATGTGATCTAAGGATGTACTTGTTCAAAGGATTGCTAATTCAATTAAATGTATGAGAAATGATACATTCCCATACACCTAACTAAACAATTTGATTTTGATTTTGATGATTTACCCAAGTCTAGAATGATGTTTCCAAAGATCTAAAGTTGTTTGGTGGGATGGGACGATAAATGTTTGAATGAATGAAGTGTTTGATTTTGATCCTAAATGAATCTAGGAAGGACTTGTTTACTAGGCCAAGATAGTGAAGAACATGCCTTTCTCTAAGAGTAATTCAAACCCAAAAGACCAATGTTTGCTCGAAAGACGATAAAAAGATAAACAAGCACATGTGTGGGGTTCAATTTGAGTTAATCTTGGTTAATAAATTTCTTTTACCATAAACACACTCTTGATTAGATTTTGAATCTATATGTCTAATGTCTCAACTTCCCCCTTATCCCACAAACTGTATTATGCAAAAACCAAGGAAATTTGAGGCAAGAGTTACCTATTGTTGACCTTAGTAGGAGAAAATTGAGATGAAATCCAAATGCTTAGAATCATTTGAGGATAAAATACCAAGGGAAAGCAATAGCATGTGAATTCGTTCAAAAAATTTGCTTCTCCTAAAGGGTTTGAGATTTGATGCTCATGTTGAATGTTGGTTTTCCAATGTTTTCGATCAAAGCACTATGTTTTCAAACTGACTCACCAGCAATGTAACATCCTAGCTCAAGTGGTACATTTTTCTTGGCGGGCTTGCCTCATGCCCTTCATAGTAGAAGAGATGATTTTACATGCAACCAAGGAAAAATATAAAGGTATGTTAAGAATGAAGTCTTAACCTCTATACTTTAACCAAGATTGGACATGGCAAGTAACTTCTTGGAATCTAAGTTCCAATGCACCATTTTGATAAACTTGTTAGATGGACTGGTTGGTTACTACAAACAAGGGTTTAGTTCAGAATTTCCATTCGTGGAGATTGACCTATACGGTGAGAGTCCCTTTTCAGATCCATCTCATTAGAGCCAACTGTGTGATACTAGCGTTTACTCCAATACCAACATTTATATCCTGGTTGGAAATACTCTTGGCTTTAGAGTGTTACCGGTTGAGTCGTTCCCTTGGGTGAGTACTTTTTCCCCAAGGCAAGCCCTCTAAGATAAACAAAAGTGAGTAAAGACAATATCCATAACTCGATCAATCTTTGTTTGCAACACAAAGAGAGAGAGTGTACACAATAATGCTCCACTCACACTCGCACAATTTTTTGTTCAATTTTAAACCCAAAATGAAGTGTGGAAGCAATCTTTTATGCAACTTAATGTCATCAAAAAGAATTTTGATTATCAAGATCATCGTGAAGCACAAGAGAAGTGCATACGCCTTTTTAGATGAGATTATTTTGCAAAAAATATTATAGAGCATAAAAGACACATGTTTGTTTTAAGACTCACAAAACAATAATGACTTCATTTTAAGCACCAAGCTAAATTTGAAGTTTTTTGTTCAATTTTAGTCCAAATCAAAATTCTAGTGAGTTTCTAAGGTCAATTTTAATCAATTTGAAAAGATCAAATCAATGATTAATTTTGAAGCTCAAATTGATCTAGTTGGTCTAAAATAGAAAACACAAGCAGTGAATGGATGCTCTAGATTATTACAATAAGCATTTAAAAATGATTTTGTCAAGTTCAATTTCAATCACCAATTTTCCAACTCAAATCTACTTGCTTTTGCTTCAATGTATCAATAAAATCCTCCTGCAAGATAAAAAGACAAACACGTGAGAATTAATTGCTAAGAAATGATTCAACAAATAAATATTGAAAGAAAATCATTTTCAACAGATGCAGAGTCAACGAAATTTAAAGATGAGACCATTGTTTCTTGATGCAAACCAATCAAGTGAATGCTAGAATTTTATTACAGATTGTAAAATTCTTTGTCTACACTTATTGGAAGTAGGAGCATTAATTACTTTTATCTCAAAATCAAAATAGAAAATACTTCCACCGTAATGATAAAATTTTGAAAAATGTTTTTTTCAAGTAGCTTAAGAATGGTTTTTTGACTAACTGATATCAACTTAATAACTTGTAAAAAAATGTATTCCAGACTTGAGTATGACTCACCAAGTCTAAAAATTAATAATAGCAGCTTACATAGTGACGTACCCTTTGTTTGATGACAACGACCAACCTGCAGCTTTACATTAAGAGTATGATCTAACAACAACTAGCTTGTAGCAACTTGGAGCCGATGAGATAAACTTTAATAAATCCAACATTATTGTCTTTCCTTAAAGAGGTGCAATCTCAAACCACGTTTCATACGGCTAAATTCTCACACATGTTAACATTAGTGCATAGCAGGTATGCAACATATCAAGATGTACTAGCGATTAATGGTAGTGTACCAATGACATAACTTTCAAAGACTTTCAAGATAGGTGCAAAGCCAAAATTTACAACTATGAATGTGTAGACCAAGCAACATGAACTATTTGACAAGAATCCTCAAAGAAATGCATCACCACAAACTATAATAGCATAGATAATGACTAATAATGACTGAGCGACAAACTGCAGTAGTCAAGGCTCTTAAATTGTTTGATAGGATGCCTCAACAAGACGCCAAGCTAGTCGACATGACGCCTATGTCCAAGGCACCAACAATAACTACATAACTTAGAAACTGCACTGAAAGGGAAACACACCTTGTTTGATAGAATGCTATTAAAAATATGTAAAACAAATTGATGGCGATGAGTAAATGGTGTGTCTTTAGTGTTTTTCAATGATGCTTCAAAGGGACGTTATCTCATGGAATGCGTTGGGGGTTTGTGAAGACCAGATAAAAACATAGCATTGTAAAGTAATGTCATGCTAGTTACTAGTGGTGGATTGCAAGGATTGCCACTTTAGACCATCACTACCCACTTGACACCGCATCCAATCTTTGAAACAAACCTGAATGCGTTGCTCCTGCTCCTTCACTTTAGAATGCGCTGCTCCTTATTCTCTTAAATGCGTTGCACCAAAATGGAAACATCGATTGTGAACAAAAAAATAAAATAAAATCTTTGCTGTGGTTGTATCTTATGTGTGTGGAAGTGTAGTCCAGGCAATATACTAGTGTACTTCTCACTGGCCGATAAGATAAATTTGAATCTCCCAACATTCAATGAAAAAATGTCTTTTGCAAGGAATGCAAAGTATAGAGCGGCAGATATGAAGTGCTTTGAGTGATGTGCAATCAAAAAGGTGATTTAAAATTTGTTTGCCATAGTCATCAAACCTATCAAGTGTGCCCTTGGCAGTGTCATAGGGTAGTGGACCATACCATGTTTAATGCAAACTCATCATAAGCTTGGAAGTCAACCCCATAGCTAGTGAGGCATGGGCTGCCATTAAGATTGGATGCCTTCTAATATATGCAAGAGAGATACACAAACATCTGCATTTAAAGGATTCCTACAAATATCTACACAGAAAGGAAATATCTGCAAGAGAGATACACATTTATAGCAAACTCAAGAGAGATATTTTCTAGAGAGATACACACTCACCAAACTCAAAAGACACAAAGGAAAAAAGAAGCTTAGATATAAGTCCAAACTCAAAAGATGTATGGATACAATGCACAAGAGATATGAGTGAAGGCATGAATCTTCATAGATATATCACAACATTAATAAAAAATTTATAAAACCGATATAAAGAGAAGAATATGACATCTTGTAAATGATCGATAGCTGCCCCAAGCATCATGATGGCCTTCCTAGGCTGCGGCCAACAAAGTAATAGGTAAATAAATGCAGCTGGTAGGTGTAAAACTGAGTTCACAATGATTGCAAGACACAGGCGCATCCTCTTTATGCAACGTGCTTTGAAACCTACCTAAAAAGATCTATGGCGCGATTATACCTTAATATGAAAGGATTTGCATTGCAATAGGTAGCGCATAGGGGAGCTTCACATTTATGATGTTTCCTTTCTCTTCTCCGTAAAAGCTATGCATACAAACTAACACCAACATGGTGATAATTGAGAAAGCCCCAAAAAAATGAAATGGCTTAAAAGTAAAACCTGCATGAATTATTTAAGGAGTAAAAGAGGTCAAATAAAAGCAACCCCTCCAAATAAGAGCAAGCTTTCAACAGTCATAAAAGAAAAAGGACTTAGATTCACCATACCTTTCAAATATTTTCCTAACAAATACAGGCAAGGTACGTGTATGAGATAAATGTGCAGATCTGGGACTGGGAAATGTAGATGTGCCCTCCTTCTAGTGCCATAATGTGGAGGCTAAATCTACATTTTTCTCAAAAACAAACAAATATCAGTTGTTAGTTGAATCAAGCAAATCAGATAGAGCATCCCTATGAAATAATTGATCATACTAAAATATGCAAGCTAAATAGAACAAAGATAATTAAATGCAAGCACATAAAATCATGAGCAAACCCTATCCCATAGTGGATTGGTGCTTCTATGGAAAGAATCCCTTTCCCAATCCTTTGCTAAGCTCCATGATATTGATGATATGAAATGCTATGAAGATATGATATGGATTCAAATGACAATGATATGGAGAAAGATCTAAAGATTGTGGAGGATTTGTTG
Source organism: Sequoia sempervirens (assembly GCA_007258455.2). Classification (NCBI taxonomy): domain Eukaryota; kingdom Viridiplantae; phylum Streptophyta; class Pinopsida; order Cupressales; family Cupressaceae; genus Sequoia; species Sequoia sempervirens. Next base: position 41,514 of record VDFB02148602.1, on the reverse strand, counting down.
AAGAATGAAGCTTTCATTTATAGATTTTCAAATTGGAAGAGAGCTCAAAATAGAGCAATGTGGGATAATGATTTGACCAATGAGATGAAGCCACTTGTCACTTTGTGATAGGTTGAGGAATGTGAAAGTTTTGGTCAATGTGCCAAAGAGGGGGAGATTCAAATTTGAATTTGAGAGTTAAATGTTGAGTTTGAACTTTGCAAGAGACATGTAAGAGCCATGTAAGAGCTCATAAATGCTTTGTTGGATGTACATGTCAACTTGTTTTTGAATTCAAATTTGAAGGAATATTCCTCAAAGATGCCACGTTGATGGAAAATGATCAATTAATAAATCAATAAATTGATTTATTTGTGCAAGTGGGAAAAGCTAGAGGATATGATGGGTGGTTAGATTAGGTTAATCAAGATTAGATTAACTTAGATGATGATTAGATGCTTTTGACATTCAACTTAAATCTTTGAGTTTATTTAAATTAAATGAGAAGAATTTGATCATTAGAGATTTAATTAAATAACTTTGATCTATTTAATTAAATGGAGATCTTTAGAAGATTAATTGATTTATTTAGTAAACTTTAGGAGATTGATTAAATAAACTTGATTTATTTAATTGATGAGCGAATGTGATGCATAATGTCAATTTGACGTGTCTACAGTTGTTCAGTCTGAATTTCAGGCATGTTATCACTTTGAGGTTGTAGGGATGCTTTGTGCAGTTATGGTGCAATGATTTCATTTTTATGATTAGAGTGGAGCAACATCAACATGGTGGGGTTTTTCAGAGATGGACATGGGACCTCGAGATCCTATTTTTTTTGGTGGGATTAGTTTGGAGTGTTGTGGCATTACTCGAGGACAAGCAATTTTGGGAAGGGCAGACTGTAATGTCCCCATTTAAGCCATACACTCTTTTGTGACTGCTAGCCTATTCCAGAGGCCCGTAGGCTTGTTGAGGTGAAATTAGGTTTCCTTTTTTTGGAGGTTTTTTGGAATTTCTCCGAATTTACTATTTTTAGTAAGTTCTAATTTTGGAAGTGATTCAGTTGGTAGTGCTTCAGTGAGTTTCCATTTTTGTTAGAGTAGTTGTGCAATATTGGTTTTGGCTTTAAAAGAGCATTATTTGGAGAAATAATTTATCTCAAGGCATTAATGTTATGTTTTTAAATTGACCCCTTGGCTTAATGCATTAGCTTGAAGTTGTTTTAAAAGGTGGTCATAAAGGGTGCATGCCTCATGGATAAAATAATTGATATTTTATAATGTTATTTATGCCTTGAAGTTTGGATGCCTATTTATGATGGAATAAAGTATTTTCAAATGTAAAATATTTGAAAAAGGAGGATTGGTGTCTCTTTCTTGGAGGGAGTTTTGGAATATGAAAGGTCATCTCCAATTCTATAAAAGAGAGTGTTTTCTCTAGCATTTCTCATCTATTGTTTACACTAAAGCTATGCTGTCGAAATGAATTCATGAATTTGGCTTCAAGGAATGCTTACCTCCTAGCATCTATCCAATTTCATGTTTGAAAGATAACACCTAGTTGGTTTATGGTTGCTTCTCATCCAGACTAGCAGATTGAGCTTCAATATTGGTGAAATTTGGTGATGTTTTCAGTATTTAGTGTTGCTCGTTGTCATACAGTTGAAGATTATTTTTGTATATAGCTCCTTGAGTAAATTTTATTTCAATATGGGTATTTGAGCTAACCATTTCTATGCAAAGGGCGATGCTATTTGTAGAAAATTAGAATTTATGATGAGGTGTGGATTTTTCTAGGAAGGTCATACCTTTCCTAGGACCGTACCATTAATGAGCAGCTTGCATTGGGTTTCAAACTTACTGTTTGGTGATTGTTTGGAACTTACAAACTCATGGTTGCTGGTCACCTATCCTTCTTGAACGATGCTCTGAGTTATGGTGAGCTTTGAAGTTGATTTGAGGTAGATATATGCATTTTGGATTGAATGTAGTTGTTGGTTTAGTACATTTCTGTAGCTGGGTTTCTATATCAGATTGCTTTAAGTTCAGACTTTAGCTTGATCGTCAATAATTGAGAGATTCTAGAGTGGGAGATCATCTATTTCATTGTGCTTTGAAGATATTGTAATAACTCTTATAAATTGCAATTGTTTATCATTGTAAGATTGTAAACAGTAGTATTGTTCCTGTCATTTAATTAGCTGAAAATTCTTGTGATTAATCTCTCATATTTGTAACCCCTAGATGGTTTACCGCCAGTGTGGAAAAAGAAAAAATTTCTATTTCATTTGTTACCCACTGAAAAGTGGCGAATTCCCACTGTTGAGTGGATGCCCACCGCAACAGATGAATTAGTTTTCTTTGTAATCTTTTCCCCCCACTGAATAAGTGGTAGTGTAGAAATCTCTCATGGCTGGTTCACCGCCTATTTACATTCAATGGTAATTTTCTTTCCAATTATTGCTCAGTTTCCTCCGCCATATGCTATCACCGTGCCTTCTAAAGAATATTGGTGAACATTCTTGGCATTGAGTACATTTAATTTGAATATCATTTTGGAGGCTAATGCTAATATATTGGCATAGTGCTCGTTTGTGTTGTGTAAGTCTTGGAAAAAATTGGTTGGCATATTTCAATAGGGTATGCAAACCCTGAAACAATATTCAGTAAGCTCTGTGAAATAATAGCGAGGAAAATATAAATTTAATAAAATACATTTTATTGATGAAAAATATAGATGATAATTTTAAGTATATTTTTTTTTTGGTTTGTGCACTTCTTTTTGATTGATTTACAAACAAAGAGATTGAAAAAATATAAAGATAGATAATGGTGGAAAATTTTTCTAAGCTGGTAGGTGAAATTTCTAGCCCCACTCCAAATAGACTTGTTCAAAATTACAAATTAAAAAGTAGAGGATTTTATTTATTAGGAAAAGATTATTGTAGCGTATTATCTTTTGTCTCATGAGCCCCCTTGCTCCATAAAAATGGTTCCCAAAGCCCTTCCATGAACCTCCATCCTCAGAATCTTTTTCAAATAAATAGAAGCTCTAATTTTTTTAGTTTCCAGTTATGAAGGTACTATTGAGATGGGGCTAGAAATTTTACTCACCAACATAAGAGATTAACTCTTGTCAAAAAATTAATAAAGCCACCGCTTTAAAAATATTCTTAAAAAATTTCAACAACACAAAATCACAGCCTTATTTTTAATAGATTATTTCTAAACCATTTAACTTTATCAACAAACTAAACATTTCTTAAAAAAGGAAAAAACATAGAAGGGAAAAAGGTCCAGGAAAATATTCATCATTTGGTTGTATTATCTTAACCATTATTTAGAGTTCAAGCCAAACTTAATGTTTGACTTTTTTCTTGCATGTTTTGCAAAATTATGTGTAAAACACTTAAGTGTAGGTAAATCAAAGTAGCCTTACTTTCAAGAGAAAATATGCATTATTGAGGTCTATGTCCACACATATCTCTACAGGTTCACTAGATAACTTGTGCATTGAACAAACAACTCCAGTCACATAAATGATCGCCACATTGATCAGAAATTCTATACATAAAGAAAATGCACTCTCTATAAAGAAATATCTGCAAGCTAATTGTAATTCACAATTAGCTATTAATTAGGTTCTCACAAATCTACTTTTTTATCCACCTCAATACATGAATTGAACTTACATTGATTGAACTAGAAATATAAGCTTAAATTTACTTGAAAGTACCAAGGCTGAATGGAGAAATAAGTTGTGCCTGGGCATCAAATATACTAAATATTCAGTTTGAGGATTCCCAAAATTTTTCTTGTTTAGAAGGGAAGATGCACTGTAACTTACAACATAACAAGGGAACCAAAGAGAGAGATTGCAAAATCAGTTGCTCCATTTCCCTTTAATTGAGGAACAAACATCCCTTTCAAAATATTTATGGAATTAGACTTTACATGTCCAGGCATCAAAAAGAAGCAACTGGGCATTGTAACTACTAGAATAGCCTTAGCAACTTTAATTTTCAAATGCTTAACAACATAATTTTGGCAAGATGAAGTTTTTAGAAATCATGAACAAGATTGAGTTAATCTCAAACATTTCAAAATACCATTGAACAAGGATCTATAAGTTACACCTAAAAATTTTGTAAAAAAAATATAATTTATACAAAAGATCAATAGAGTAGGACAAAAATGACAACATGAAAAGAGGTTGCTATTCTAGGTCTTCACATTGATTCAAGGTTTGCATACCTTGAACACTGATCGCGTTGTTTCCTTAAACTGTGCCTGCCCAAATATAGTTGACCCAACACTACGAATGGGGTTTTAGTGAATGAAGCTGTTTAGATAATAGTAATGACAAATTGCAAGAAAATTATGACAAGAAGGCGATTTTAGAATCCTTTCTAGAAAAAAAGTGTAATAAAGAGAGCATCCGGGGGATTTTTAAAAACAAATTGATATTACAAATTGCATGAAATGCTTTTAAGCGTTGGGCACTCCAAGAGACATTCAGCCGGACAGATGTCCAAAACTGTATACCAGAGACACAGGATGCACGAGTACTTGGAATACAAATTTACTGAGGTAGGTTACATATTAACCACAATACACAACCCTACAATACAAAAATGGTTTTACTAAAATAAGCGGAAAGATAGAGGTTTCTATTATATCATTGTTATTTTATAGATTCCTTAAACCTTAATTTAATGCAAAAACTTATAAAAATATTATCTCAAAAATAAACATAACTTAAAGGTGTTTTTGAAGATTTTCTTGGTAGATATAATTTCAGGCCAAAATACGAAAACAAGCCTTGAATTCATCATGTACAAATATTAATTAGAGAGAAAATTATTTACAAAATTATTTTGTTAGATGTTTTAGAAATACCACCTTGTCCTCTTGTTGGGGTTTCTTTTTTTAAGGAAAATGGGGTAACTTCCCAACTCAAAACTCTCAAATACCCACTAGGATAGTTCTTGACTTAAGGAAAAAAACCTGCAATTACCCTTACTGTAAACCCTACAAAAAGCACAAATTATTCAAACCCTAGATTGTGCTTTAGGTTTGTTATTGCCTACAATGCAACTCACAGAGCAAGAACATAGGAACAAAATAATGCAACTAATTCAAATAGAAATTCACTTGTAATTATTGCTATAATTCCTAAAATCCCACTAAAAGACCCAAAAAAATAGCTCGGGTGAAGTTAAATATGCAACAGGTACTTTGAAATCTTACCTTGGAAACAATCTGCAATGAATACGCTTTAAAAATGGTCGTAAAATCATCCACTACTATGAATTCCTTATTTCTTCTCATCCGTTGAATATGCTTTTAGGGTTTTACTAGTAATCCCGAAAGAGAAGAGCACCTGTGAGAGAGGAGTAATGGGTGGCCAACCTATAATCGAGGGAGCTCTGCAAAGCAAAAAAGAAACCTAGAGAAATAAGTTACAGTCATGTTAATTTGGTTAAGGAATTCATGCATCCAAATAATGGATAGTTGTAAGCCAATGTAATTCCTCTTGAACATAAAAGACAAGATTAAGGGTAGAAGCTTTACAATGTATGCAGGCCTAGCAACCAACCTTAGTTTAAAGTCAATTGCTAGGTGCTAGCTACCAAAATTTAGAAAACCTAGAGAAAATCATGTGGAAAAATGCTTTAAAAGTAGAAAAACTTGTTAACTGAATTCCCAAAGCAATTTTTACAGTCCTTGACAATGCCCAAAGTGAAAAAAACATTATTCCATTTCCAAATTGATTATGGTTTGTAGAATGATAGTTAGTGGGTATCTTACCATTAGAGAGGATGTTGTGAGAAAATTTGAAATTAATAGCAGTGGTGATAGAAGTAAAAGTGGCAACAACTTGGCGTGTAGTGGTACCCAACACTGAACAGGAGTAACACTGACATATGAATGTTGAACAAGATGGAATCCTAAGCTTAATCACCTTCTCCTCAAAAATAACTATGCATTAACTATGCAATGAGTTATTTTTCAGTCACCATACTTAGTCAACAAAGCTCTCACAATTTGTATTTGAAATGTCAAAATATTTGCCCAAATTTATCTATGTCATCTTAATCTTTCAAATTTGCTTAATAAAAAAATGAAATATGAATAATACACTTACTCTTACCAATAGAAAAGCAGATAAATAATAATTTTTAAATATAAAAAATATGTTCTTAAATTCAAACTATAGGAATAGAAAGAAATTTATTTAAGTTATGCAATGTGATTGGCCAACCCAACAAATCAAATGCATATTGAATGATTGCAATAGTAACTTTCCTATCGACATGAACTAATAAATGATAGTTTGAAGTAAATGATGATAAATGTAAAAAGATTTTAAATTGAATATTAATCATATTAAAGACATTTTTCTACTTAACAGATTATTCTAGAAAAAACAATAGATTAGGCATAGCATCATGGATGTCGACACATGATTTGTTGTCTAGTTCATTTGCCAACCCCCAAGCTTGAAGCACCCTTATTCTAAAGGGAGTGTTAGAAATATCCCTTGGGAAATATTTTACAAATCCTTTTTGATTTTTATTACATCAACTTACCACCTTCAATAAGCTTGTTCATCACCTTCTTTATCTCCACCTTTGCATACATTTTCCTTTTTTTCTGTTGTTGCTAGAAGTTGAATCCATTATGAACCTTTGATGAAATTTTGTGCTCATCACCAAAAGCATGCCTAGGGGACCACCCAACAAGAGAAATTATCAATAAAACTAAAAATATCCCCTTTCTAAACCCTCATTAGAGGAGTTTTCCATAAGTATTTGTTATTATACATGAGATTCCATGGGCTTGCATTAGTTACAATCCCATTGCAACTCCAAATTGTGATAGCCAACCTTAAAAGATAACTAGGGTTGATGAATGGCTATGCCTTGTCAAGAATCACACCTACCAAATCCCTTGATGGGAATTGTGGCATTTTGTGCTTTTATCTAACATGTAATCATGACTAAACACTCTTTGTAATGAAATAGCCAACCCTTATAAATTTTAATTTTTTAATTGATTATTATTTTTATTTAAAAAAAATACTATTATTATTTTTATAATTTTCCCTCTAATTTATTTTAGCAATACAAGTAATACCATATTATTATGAAACAAAACCCTTGTTATGTGACTTTAGCATTAGGCTCTTATATATCTCTACGTAATATTTTTATTATCAAAAATAGAATTGATGTTTTTTTAAATTAGTTGATTTAGTTAGTTAATGTGCTTAACCTTACTTTGAGTCAATTTGGTTGGATTCATAGTGGGATCTTATGTATACTATGATATATTTTGTTTGACCTATCAAATTTTTGGTTTGGTCACTAGGAGTTTTATCTAAGGCTATAGGCTTCACTATTATTTTTTTTCCTTACCCTTGATATGGATTTAGGTTTGAATTTTGGTCGAATCCAAGGAGATACATATCACTCGCAAGATGAAACAATATTGGTGGGTTCCATGAAACTTATTTTATGTGTTTGATCCTTATACACGTGAATGTGACTTGAAATTACAATATGAATACATAATTAAACAATGACATGTATATAGGTTGAGAGTCTAATTATGAAAATTCCATGATATTACAAGATAATGGACCAAGAGATTCATAGATAGTAGGCATTCATTGAATAAGACTGGGTAGGTCATTTTGAATCATATAAGTCCACTTCTATGTTTTTTTTCATTTTTTTGATTGAGTCATATGGTCTTGCAAGAAGAAAAAGACTATTGCACTATCATCTATTAGGGTTAAGTATTGAGGTGTAGTTTTTCTAGTTAGGAGTTTCTATGACTTTGATAGCTTATGGTAGAGTTTGGTCTACCACTTGATCATCCTACTATTATTTGGTATGATAATCAAATTTACATTCATATTTCATGTAACATAGTGGAGCATAAATAGATAAAGCACATTAAGATTCACATGCATTTCATTTGATAGCTTATGGTTTTTTCTCTTTAGAATATTTATATACAAGATAAGAGAAGGCTGTTCACATCTTCACTAAGAATAACATCACCTCATTATCTTGAGTTCTAATGTATATTTGAGGTAAAGGAATTTATCATTGGGGGTCTTGAAATATCCTTCCTTTAGTTATTTTTTGGAAAGGATTTTGTCCAGGAGAGGATTTTTTCCATACAGGGTTTCCTCTTTTCCCATTTTCGAGAGACTTATATTTTGTAGGCCTTGTTGCTAAGACTATTTTTTTTTAAGACTATTATGAAGGAATATGACCCATACTAAAATTTTCATACCAATTATACATAGATTTTACAACATCAACGCACAAAACGATCATGTTCCAAAGTCAAACTTCATAAAAACCTTCATAACAAACCTTTAAACACCATCCCGGCTGCCAAATGCAACAATGATCATAGAAGACAAATCTTTGGGGCTGCTAGAGGGCGATAATAAGGAAGAACTAAGGGGGAGTTGAAGGAACCTTAAGCCATACGCAAAAGCACACAGTAAAATAATGAACTAGACCGGAGTATTCAGAAGATTTTCATACATATACATCCACATAGTTTTAAGCAGCATTCCTTCTAGAATTTGCGCAGATATGTGCTTCACTTGGCATTATTTATTAAGCAGGAACACAGTATATACACCCATAAAAAAATACTTGTATGCATTAAAAAATAAAATAGAACAGGTAAATTTGTGTAGCTGTAAAGAAACACGTAATGAGTATCAAACACAATCACAAGAAAATTGTGATGAATGTTCTATTTTTCTGTATTGAAGAAGATCAATTTAACCTTGATCCTGGTAACAGTATTAATACACATATATGTTACATGTATTTTGGAGACCCCAAACCGTTTAAAAGGCCGATTTGGCAGCCTCATTAATAATTCCTTGGGAGTAAGTGGCTGGTCACTGAGAAAGTGTATTCAAGAGTGCAACTCTTGCAGAGATGAGAAACTTGAATAGCTGGTTGGTTTGGTGTTCAAGGAGGGGAAGAGCAGTCTCCAAGTCATGGAGTGCCAAGGTGGAGGGAGAGACATGAAGCGGGAGCTGCAATTTGGACTTGGAGTTAAGAAGATTATTAAGATTTCCCAGTGCAATATCTGCAGCTTCTAACTCGTGCAAGAACCTTGATGATGACGACGACCTCTTTCTCATCTCAAATGCCTCCTTTATCTTGTGTTGCAGACAAGTGAAATGGGCAGGAAGAGGAAGAGATGGCATCCTCATGTGGGATGTCTTGAAGGAAAGAGCAGTGACAAGGGTAGAGCAGACCATGATGGTGATGGCCTTGGCATGGTTGATGTTGATGGCAGCTTGTGCTACTCCTGCTTTATCCTCAACGTTGAGCTTCTCTGCCATTCGCCTCAAAATGGACATGCATTTATCCAGCTGGGAATGTGTGTTGTTCTTCTTCCTCAGCCATGTGGCAAGGGCGGTGCGTGCCCTTTCAAGGGCGTGGGCAGAGGGAGTGAGAGCAGGGCCAAGGCAGCGAATGGCTACCTGCACACACGTGTGCTGCTTTCTGATTTCTGCAATGCTGTCCCTCAACAAATTGCACACTTCAAGCAGATGGAGTATGTCATCCAGATGTGCGTTCATCCATTTGCTCCCCATGCCTTCCGTGTCTATCTTTATGTTTGACAAATTGGAATAGCATTTCACCAACACCTCCAATGCTTGGCCAAGCCAATCTGTTCCAAAACACGAGGAAGAAGAACAAGACTCTCCAATCTTTCCACCTCGTCTGTGAGAATTGGGCGCCCCTGCAGCGTGGAGGGCATGCTCTTTGAGCGATTATGGCGATGCTTGCGAGGAGAGTTTAGGGCCATGGCCACCCCAAGAGAGGAGAGACGAGAGAGAGAAGGTATTGCAATGCTCATGCTCATTCTATTGTGTATTGCTTCCTCTGATGATGCTGATGCTGATTGGGATGTTGTTGCTGGATTGGTCTTAATGCCTCTCTATTAACATGATTTATACAACTCACTATGACTGGGCGCAGCAGGTAGACACAGAGAGAGAATCCTGGCCAGAAGCATCTAATTTCTCAAAATGAGTATCATATGAATATCTCTTGTCCCCCGTCACTGCTTGCTTGCCTTGGTGTCCCACGCTTTCCATGTGCCATAGCTTCTAATCTAATGGTATGCCCGTCCCATGGTTTCATCCCCTTAAAGCATCACAGCTAAACATCATGTGGCTGACCAATTTAGATTAGAAAGTTTAATCAAAATTCGTAATTGGAATCCCCTGCAATTTGCAGATCAGATACCAGTTTTTGTCGTTCCATTCAGGAAAAAATGTTTTCTCTCCAAACGTGCATAAGCTGGTTTTTAAATTGATCATATAGGAAGTAAAATTTCTACCCAACCTTTAGGCCGCTTCATCAATATATTTATATTTCTTATCCACAGAGATCCTTCAAACTTTCTTGTTCTGTGATTAAAATAAAAGAAAAAAGTATTAAAATATAAATTATCACTCCTCATGATAGTTCTTTGATAGAGGTTGTTAAACTATAGGGTCGCTCATATAAAATTTCTCATACAATATTATATTATAAAGGAAAATAAATTAATCTAATCTAATCGTAGGGAATAGTTTGTAGTAAATGATGAGAAATGTAGAGATATTAAAATTGAATGGATTTAAATTTGATGTAATTGAAATTGTGGAAAGGGGTCAACCACCTCCAGATTTGTCATAACAGTTGGACCAATTAGTGGAGATAGATAGGGGTGCGTAATACCCTTGCTTTGTATTGTTCTATTTTGGTTTGAATATATTTTTACCCCTCTTTTAGTCCAAAATATTTTGTTGTGAATATTAGACATATTAAAGATATTTTTCTACTTAACAGATTGTTCTAAACAAGCAATAGATTAAGCATAGCTTCATGATGTAGACACATGATTTGTTGTCTTGTTCATTTGCCAACTCCAAGTTTGAAGTACCCTTATTCTAAAAGGAGTGTTAGAAATCTCCCTTGGGAAATATTTTGCAAATCCTTTTTGAGTTTTATTACATCAACTTACCACCTTCAATAAGCTTGTTCATCACCTTCTTTATCTCCACCTTTGCATAATTTTTCCTTTTTCCTTTGTTGTTACCAGAAGTTGAATCCATTATGAACCTTTGATAAAAATTTTTGCTCACCACCAAAATCATGACTAGGGGACAACCCAACAAGAGAAATTATCAATAAAATTAAAAATAGCCCCTTTCTTTTCTACTATAAACCCTCATTAGATTCCATGGGCTTGCATGAGTTACAATCCCATTGCAACTCCAAACTATGATAGCCAACCTTAAAAGATAACTAGGGTTGATAAATGGCTATGCCTTGTCAAAAATCACACCTACCAAACCCCTTGATGGGAATTGTGGCATTTTGTGCTTTTATCTAACATGTAATCATAAATAGAAACTCTTTGTAATGAAATAGCCAACCCTTATAAGTTTTAATTTTTTAAATGATTAATTTTCTTATTTTTAAAAAATATTATTATTTTTTATATTTTTCCCTCTAATTTATTTCAGCAATACAAGTGATACTGTATTATTATGAACCAAAATCCTTGTTAAGTGACTTGAGCATTAGGCTCCTATATATTTCTAGGTAATATTTTTATTATATCAAAAGTAGAGTTGATGGTATTTTAAATTAGTTGATTCAATTAGTTAATGTGTTAATATCATGGGTAAGTTACACACTTATAATAATATAAATAATTGGTGTATTTGAATTAGTTCATACTTTTATATATTGGTCTTAAGGTTGAGAAACTCTCTTATTATGCTTAATCTTACTTTGAGTCAATTGGTTGGATTCATTGTGTGATCTTATGCATACTATGATATATTTTGTTTGACCAATCAAAGTTTTGGTTTGCTCACTAGGAGTTTTATCTAAGGCTATAGGCTTCACTATCAATTTTTTTCCTAAGTGTTGCACCCATGATTTTTTTTTACCATCATATCCTTATAATAATCCATATACCCTTGATATTAATTTAGGTTTGATTTTTGGTCGAATCCAAGGAGATACATATGACTGACAAGATAAAACAATATTGGTAAGTTCCATGAAACTTATTTTATGTGTTTGATCCTTATGTACATGTGAATGTGACTTGGAATTACAATATGAATACACAATTAATTAATGACATGTATATAGGCGGAGAATCTAAATATGTAAATTCCATAGCATTACAAGATAATGAGTTGAGAGATTCATAGATAGTAGGGATTCATTGAATACGGTTGGGTAGGTGAATTTGAATCATATAAGTCTACTTCTATGCTTTTTTTCATTGTTTTTGATTGAGTCATATGGTCTTTGAAGAAGAAAAAGACTATTGCACTATCATCTATTGGGGTTAAGTATTGAGGTGTAGTTTTTCTAGCTAGGAGTTTCTATGGCTTTGATAGCTTATGGTAGAGTTTGGTCTACCACTTGATCATACTACTATTATTTAGTGTGAATAAAATTTACACTCACATTTCATGTAACATAGTGGAGCATAAATAGATAAAGTACATCAAGATTCACATGCATTTCATTTGATAGCTTATCGATGATAGCGTTTTCTCCTTAGAGTATTTATATACAAGATAGGAGTAAGTTGTTCACATCTTCACTGAAACTAGTGTCACCTCATTATCTTGAGTTCTAATGTATATTTGGGGTAAGGGAATTTATCCTTGGGGACCTTGAAATATCCTTCCTTTAAATTTAGTTATCATTTTGGAGAGGATTTTTTCCATAGGATTTTCTCTTTTTCCATTTTTGAGAGACTTATATTTTGTACATAAGTACCTCATTAGGCCTTGTTGCTAAGACTCATTTTTTAGTAATTTTCTCCCTAAGCATCTCTTAAGGAGGGTGTTGGTGTGAATATAGCTATTATATAGCTAGTTCCAATTTACATAGTTTTTATTAGACCTATTTACACTAGATTAAGTTTACTTAGTAGCTTTGTTGTCACATCCCATAGGAAAATAACATGTTCTCACACTTTTTGCAAGTGTTCTACTTGTGTCACACTTACCTTAGAGTTATTAAGTATTTCAAACTCACCTTACTTCTTCCACCTTGTCCTTCATATACAAGGAGTGCATTATATATTCTTATACATTTTTAATGATAGTTTTTGATATTATATGTGCTAATTTATTGGTAAATGTATTTTAGATATTACATTCATTTTATTGCTATTACAAAACCTATGGCACTAAATCTTGTGCCACTAAAGGTTGGAGTTGGAAGTAAGGAAAAATGTGTTAATACAATACATGTCCTCCTTGAAGGAATATTGATACTCAACTACTATAATACAAGAATAATCTAATAAGTGCCTAGTTATAATTCACTAGGTGGAAGAAGGGAGGGAAATATCTAAAGTGAATCTTTGTGCATAATAAGGTAGCCAAAGATCCCTATAAAATTAATGCATAAAAGATCCAAAGGTAAACCTTATCTCATGGAGTGAAAATAAACAAATTTCTTATATAATCTCCCATTCATGGATAAGAGAGTAGAAGCATCAGAAAATAGAGCTTGGATAACTTAGAGAAAAAAGTATCTAAAACTGAATTTTTTTAGCATAATGAGGTTGTAAGATAGCTCTAAATAAATCTATAGAAAGATAATTAATTTTTTAGAGCTCATGAACTATTCCATCACTTCTCAAATTCCAATAATATTGTATAAGATATATTAATTTTTTATGAAATCAATTTGATGTAGCGAAAACAATAGAAGGAAGGCGGGGAGAAATATGCATAATTAGGGATATAAAAGGAATTTTATATGAAACATAGTAAGAGATATAAAAGGAATTTTATATGAAACATTGAATAGAGTGACAGGATTCCATCTAGTGATAAGCTCTAGATCCCTAGAGTTTATAATGAATTTAACATTATCATGATTTATCAAATTCATAAGGAAATATTTATAGAGAGATTACTAATAAGATATAAGTAGGTCAAGTCTCATGAAGTGCTAGGTAGACTTGTAAAATATGTATGGAAATCCAAGATAGACTTGTAAAATATATATGGAAATCAATCCAATCTTGACACATTAACATTCTCCATATTCATTAGCACATCCCACAACTCATCTAATGTGGGTTGAGCATCATAGGCTACATTGGTTGAGTTAGGTTGGCACCACCTCTAGGCATTGTTTAAGCAGTTGAAAAAATAAATACAAGTCATTCCATGTCTATCTTTAAGTTTGACAAATTGGAATAGCAATTCACCAATATCTCCAATGCTTGGCCAAGCCAATTTGTTCCAAAACAAGAGGAAGAAGAACAAGAGTCCTCCAATCTTTCCAACTCGTCTGTGAGAATTGGTTGCTCCTGTTGTCTGGAGGGCATGCTCTTTGAGCGCTTATGGTGATAGTGATGCTTGAGAGGAGAGTGCAGGGCCATGGCCATCCCAAGAGAGGAGAGACGAGAGAGAGAAGGTATTGCAATGCTCATGCTCATTCTATTGTGTATTGTTTCCTCAGATGATGCTGATGCTGATGGGGATGTTGTTGCTGGCTTGGCCTTAATGCCTATCTATTAACATGATTTATACAACTCACCATGACTGGGCACAGCAGATAGACATAGAGAGAGAATCCCGCAGGTAGACACAGAGAGAGTGTGCATGTGAAAATTCTATTGCAGTTCGCGATTATTAATCTCCTATCTAATACATAGATTATTTGACTCTGGAAAATTAATTCTCAACAAATATCGAAAAATAACTCAACTGCAACTTCACCAATAAAACTCACAGAATAGAGAAGAAAACATTCACAATAATGAACACAATATTTTTGGACAAATTGTCCGTGGAAAAACCCCGAAGGGAAAACCACTACTGCAGATGAGGAATTATATTAAACTTCAACAAATTAAGGAATACAAAAACTGCTTGCCTCTTACTGGCAGAGCTCCGGCAATATTCTTCTGGAAATTCTTCCCTCAATTTCTCTCTGCTGAAATTCCACAGCTGCTATCCCCAACGCTATCACTGCCCTTGCTAACACTGCAAGACTATTTGCTCTCACTGCAAATTACTACTTGCTAACACTGCAAGTCTTTCTCAAGTATCTCTACTTGCTATCACTGCAAGTCTACTTGTTGTTGTGTTCTCCAATTGCCCATTGATCCCCTTTTATACTTTTCTCATTGGAAAACCAATGGCCATGATTTAATCTCAATCAATGGCTAAGATTAAATAGACTCTAAAAACCCTAACTAACTGGATTCTAGAAGTCTCTAGGAGAATCAATTTATTTAATTACATAATTATCTAGACAACTCAGCCCTTTTCTGGAGGTTTCTAGAAAATAATTAAATAATTAAATGACACTTCTAGACAATGGAGACACCTGTCCAAGCTACATAAATTAACTTTGTGCCGACGCAGAGAGATAATCCCGGCTAGAAGCATCTAATTTCTCAAAATGAGTATGATATATCTCTTGGCCTCGGCCACCGCTTGCTTGCCTTGGTGTCCGACGGTTTCCATGTGCCATACCTTCTAATCTAATGGTATGCTTGTCCCATGGTTTCAACCTCTAGAAGCATCACAGCTAAACATCATGTGGCCAACCAATTTAGGCTAGAAACTTTAAGTCTATCAAAATTTGTAATTGGAATCCCCTGCAATTTGCAGATCACATGCCAGGTTTTGTCATTCCATTCATAAAAAAATGCTTCCTCTCCAAACGTGCATAAGTTGTTTTTCTAATTGATCATATAGGAAGTAAAATCTCTATCCAATCTTTTGGCTGCATGAGCAATACATTTATATTTCTTATCCATCGAGATCCTTCAGACTTTCTTGTTTGGTCATTTAAAAAAAAAAAAATATTAAAATATAGAATTTAACTAGCCGTTTAATAAAGGAGTTTTAAATATACGGCCACTAAATATGTCACATTTTTATAAATGTAAATAAATATATTTAAGTTAATTAAAAAATAATTTAAAAATTGAATGGATTTGAATCTGATGTATATGGAAATTTAAAATAATAATTAAAAAATTAGCAATTTGTTTAAAGATCAAAATATTTTGTTGTAAATATTGATCACATTAAAAAGTCTTGTGCATACTGACATATGGTTTCTTGTCTAGTTCTTTTGCTATCCCCCAAGTTTGAAGAAATATCATGTAAATTTTTGAAGAGTTTTACAACATCAACCTATCACCTTCAATAAGCTTGTTCATTACATTTTCTATCTTTGTTTTGTATACTTTTTCCTATCTCTTTTTTCCTTTGTTGTTTCTAGAAGTTGAGGCCATTATGAACCTTAAATTATGGAATTTTGTGCTCAGAACCAAAAGCATGCCTAAAGGACCACCCAGCAAGAGAGATTGTCAAACAAAATAACAATAGCCCTTTGCTTTTCTACTATTAATCCTCATCAAAGAAACATTACATAATTATTTTTCATCATACATGAGCTGCCATGGGTTTGCATGAATCAAAATTCCATTGCAACTCCAAACTATGATAGTCAACCTTAAAAGATAACCAAGGTTGACATATAGGTATGCCTTATTAAGAATCACAGGTCTACCAAACCCCTTGATGTGAATTGTTGCATTTTGTAGTTATGTTTAACATGCAACCATGACTAAACACTTTGCATCATGAAAAAGACAACCCTTAATTTTTATTTCTTTCTAAAATTATTATTTTTCTTATTAAGAATATTATAACTATTTTTGTATATTCCCTCTAACTTCTTTTAGTAATATAAGAAATTCCATCTTATTATGAAACCAAACCCTTATTAAGAAGTGTTAGGCTCCCATATATATTTAACAACCAGTTCTTGGACACCATTGAGAAGTTTGTCAATTCAAACCATTATCAATTTTCCTTCCCTACCCATATATGGTCATCTATTTTTCCAATTCCAACATGTTTGGAGATCAAACATGATTTATTATCAAAATAATTAAATACAATTAATCAAGACTTACTAGTGCAAGGTAAAAGAGAAGGTCCTTATCTTAAAATTCCCCACTTGACATTTACATTGAATGACATAAAGGGAACATAAAATATAAATCAATTGGTAGAGGAGGCAAGGCCCATGACCTCTCTACACAAACTAAATTTCTCCATGCTCATTTGATTAGTGAGAGAATCTACAACATTAACCAAAGTGTAAACATTTTGTATCATGACCTATCCACTCTCAATCATCACATCGATTAAGTGATATTGAACATCCATATGCTTCTTATAATCATGGTAAAATAAATTCTTTTCTAAATAGAAGACGCTAGTTGTGACATCCAATCTTGACTTTCATGAAATCAAAGTCATGAACTCAATCACAATCTCTATAACCACACCACCTCCTTATAGTAATATTCCATAACCATGTACTATGCTTATGTAGTGGAGAATACAATAATAGTTTGTGATGTATTCATCCAACTAATAGCTCCTCAAAATAAAATACGCACATAACCACTTATGAAAATCTTGAAATCCAAATCACTAAGTCAATCTAAATAAAAAATGAATTGTACATCAAGAAAATTTCTTGTGCCATCATTAGTCCTAGAATAGAAAATATGATAATTGAAGTTCCTCATAAATATTTAATTTTGTTTACATAAATTCTAATGCTCTCTACTGAGTTTAGACATAAACCTACTAAGGACTCCCACTACTTCAAAAATATCAAGAACATTAAAGGTCATAGCATAGATTAATATTCATATGGTATTACTAGATGGAACATTAAACATATCTTCAAAATAGTCCATTAACTTATAAATTGATCCAATGATTACTTATTATTGATAGGTACATGAATATTAGTGATTACAATTATGGATGATCTCTAGATGCAATTTCATAATTCTATCATTTGAATGGTGACATGGAACTTGTGATGCACAAAAGACATAACATAATTGAGATGTTCAAACACTCTATCTTCATGACCTACAGATTGGAGCACATATACTAAGGACTTGATTTGACAACATTCCACTAAAAACACATGTCCACAAGTCCCCAATGACTTTAAATATTAGATCAAGTTTATTTATCTAGTGCACCGTCTCATCAATAATATACCAATTTTAACCTTGAGCACATATACTAAAGATTTGATTTGGCAACATTCCACTAAAAACACATGTCCACAAGTCCCCAATGATTTTAAATATTAGACTAAGTTTATATTTATCTAGTGCATCATCTCATCGATAATATACCAATTTTATCCTTAGAGTCTACCGTATTAAAATCATTGTTGTAAATTAGCTAGTTAGAAAATGGTATATTATCAACCAATGCCATAAAATCACTATTTTAAGACCATTATTTACAATTTCAATGTAGAAAGCCTCCATAATCATCCTATTAACACCAATGGTCACCCACATGACACACTCGTTGGGATATTACCCAACGGAAATCAAAATAGAGCTTAATATAAGGTACATTCACATGGACATACTACTACATCCATCCTCATATGAGGTGATCGACATGAAATATTGAGGCCAAATAATTTTTAAAATTTCTTGAATCAAAATCACCGAAAAAAATGAAAGGAATATGACCCATACTAAAATTTTCATACCAATTATACATAGATTTTACATCATCAATGCACAAAATAATCATGTTCCAAAGGCACACTTCATCAAAACCTTCATAACAAACCTGTAAACACCATCCCGGCTGCCAAATGCAACAGTGATCATAGAAGACAAATCTTTGGGGCTACCAGAGGGCGATACTAAGGGAGAACTAAGGGAGAGTTGAAGAAACCTTAAGCCATACGCAAAAGTACACAGTAAATTAATGAACTAGACCGAATTATTCAGAAGATTTTCACACATATACATCCACATAGTTTCAAGCGACATTACTTCTAGAATTTGCGCAGGTATGTGCTTCACTCAGCATTATTTATTAAGCAGCAACACAGGATATACACCGATAAAAAAACACTTGTATGTATACAAAAATAAAATGGAACAGTAAATTTGTGTACTTGTACAGAAACCAGTAATAATTATCAACTACAATCACAGGAAAATTGCGACGAGTGTTCTATTTTTCTGTATTGAAGTAGATCAATTCAACCTTGATCCTGGTAACAGTATTAATACACATATATGATACACGTATTTTGGAGACCCCAAACCGTTTAAAAGGCCGATTTGGCAGCCTCATTAATAATTCCTTGGGAGTAAGTGGCTGGTCACTGAGAAGAAAGTGTATTCAAGAGTGCAACTCTTGCAGAGATGATAAACTTGAATAGCTGGTTGATTTGGTGTTCAAGGAGGGGAAGAGCAGTCTCCAATTCATGGAGTGCCAAGGTGGAGGGAGAGACATGAAGCGGGAGCTGCAATTTGGACTTGGAGTTAAGAAGATTATTAAGATTTCCCAGTGCAATATCTACAGCTTCTAACTCGTGCAAGAACCTTGATGATGATGACGATCTCTTTCTCATCTCAAATGCCTCCTTTATCTTGTGTTGCAGACAAGTGAAATGGGTAGGAAGAGGAAGAGATGGCATCCTCATGTGGGATGTCTTGAAGGAAAGAGCAGTGACAAGGGTAGAGCAGACCATGATGGTGATGGCCTTGGCATGGTTGATGTTGATGGCAGCTTGTGCTACTCCTGCTTTATCCTCAACGTTGAGCTTCTCTGCCATTCGCCTCAAAATGGACATGCATTTATCCAGCTGGGAATGTGTGTCGTTCTTCTTCCTCAGCCATGTGGCAATGGCAATGCGTGCCCTTTCAAGGGCGTGGGCAGAGGGAGTGAGAGCAGGGCCAAGGCCGCGAATGGCTACCTGCACACACGTGTGCTGCTTTCTGATTTTTGCAATGCTGTCCCTCAACAAATTGCACACTTCAAGCAAATGGAGTATGTCATCCAGATGTGCGTTCATCCATTTGCTCCCCATGCCTTCCGTGTCTATTTTTATGTTTGACAAATTGGAATAGCATTTCACCAACACCTCCAATGCTTGGCCAAGCCAATCTGTTCTAAAACACGAGGAAGAAGAACAAGACTCCTCCAATCTTTCCACCTCGTCTGTGAGAATTGGGCGCCCCTTTAGCGTGGAAGGCATGCTCTTTGAGCGATTATGGTGATGCTTGCGAGCAGAGTGTAGGGCCATGGCCACCCCAAGAGAGGAGAGACGAGAGAGAGAAGGTATTGCAATGCTCATGCGCATTCTATTGTGTATTGCTTCCTCTGGTGATGCTGATTGGTATATTGTTGTTGCTGGATTGGTCTTAATGCCTGTCGATTAACATGATTTATACAACTCACTATGACTAGGCGCAGCAGGTAGACAGAGAGAGAGAATCCCGGCCAGGAGCATCTAATTTCTCAAAATGAGTATCATATGAATATCTCTTGTCCCCCGTCACTGCTTGCTTGCCTTGGTGTTCCACGCTTTCCATGTGCCATACCTTCTAATCTGATGGTATGCCTGTCCCCTGGTTTCAACTCCTAAAAGCATCATAGCTAAACATCATGTGGCCGACCAATTTAGAAGTTTAATCAAAATTTGTAATTGGAATCCCCTGCAATTTCCAGATCAGATACGAGTTTTTGTCGTTGAATTGAGAAAAAAAATGTTTTCTCCCCAAACGTGCATAAGCTGGTTTTGAAATTGATCTTATAGGAAGTAAAATTTATATCCAACCTTTAGGCCGCTTTAACAATATATTTAGCAGATAGGTTATTTTGTTTTAAGTTTTTGTCAGGAATTTCGTCAGCCCAGCCGTGAATTGGATTTGCCGGCGCTGGAGATGTGTCGGCCAGCAGCAACTAGACTGGGTTTTTTTTGTGGCGACGTGGAGCTTGGGATTTACGTGGGTTGGTGGTGGTGGAGTTGGTGTCCTCGATACGTGGAAGCTGAACCGTAAGTGTTTGCTCGTGGGAATGTTTATTCAATCTGTTGTTGTTGTACAATGGGGGCGGACGGAGTAAATGCAGGTGGATGAAATAAATGCAATATTGAGTGTTGCAGTGTGGGAAAGTATACTTTGTTTAAGTTGTATTGTCGAAACAATCATTGCGGTGTTGGTTTCATAGTAGATTGGAGGCTTTTAAAACTGTTGTTCTCCACAATCTGTAAGTCGTTTTACATGGGTGTTTTGCATAAATGATTTATTGATTGTTTATGTTAAAACTATTATTCTCCAGAATCTGTAAGTCATTTTACATGGGTGTTGCAATGTGGGAAAGTAAAGTTTGAAATGTGGGAGAAAATATATTGATTAAGTTGTGTTGTCGAAAGAGCCATTGTGGTGTTGGTTTGATAGTGTTGGAGACTATTCTAAAAATCACCGATTTTGGTTCTGTGGTTCATTTGATAGGAGACTATTGTAAAAATCAACGGCTTCGGCTCCATTTTATAGGAGATTGGAGGGTTTTAAAACTGTTGTTCTGTGCAATCTGTAAGTCTTTTTACAGGGGTGTTTTGCATAAATGATTTATTTATTGTTTATGTTAAAACTGTTGTTGTCCGGAATCTGTAAGTCATTTTACATGCATGTTTAGCGTTATGGTTTTGTACACTTAAATCTTCTTTCTTTCGTTTAAAAATATGGTTAGGGTTAGTAATTTTTTCGTCCCTCATTTATTGTTTGTTGTTATCTCTATGCATCTTTGGCCTTTCTTTGGTCAAAAAATATGGTTAGGGTTAGTAATTTTATCGCCCTGTGTTTGTTGTTTTGGTTATCTCTGTGAATCTTTTCCGTTACAACCATTAACATAGGACCAATTGCAGATTAACATAGGTGTGATTGCATAAATATATGGCCTTATACTTGTCACCATAGGAGCAATTGTAGTTAAATCTTGTTTCTTTGGTAAAAAAAATGGTTAGGGTTAGTGATTTTATCGACCTCCATTTATTGTTTTAGTTATCTCTGTGCATCTTTGTCGTTACACCCATTAAGATAGGACCAATTTCATATTAAGATAGGAGTGATTGCATATGTATATATATTCACAGGGTTAGTATGAAAGCATAAACATGTTGGAGATAAAATTAGTTTGGTGGGTGTTAAGTGTTATTCTTTGTAATATCTCTTTTATCCGTTCAATTTATTTGTTTGAAGTTTCTAATGGGATTTTCTGTCAGCCAAGCCATGAATAGGATTTGTCCTATAATAGCTCTTTTACAATTTCTTTATTTTTCTAGAATATTTAGTTCCAGGCAATGTAGCTCAAATTTTTGATTGGGTGTGTGGCGTTATAGGCATTTTGTACAGGTTATTGCTACTCATTGAACTACAATTGCTCCTATGGTAATGGATGCAACACCAAAGATACACATAGATAACCACAAATAATAAATGAAAGATTCATAGAGATAACTAAAACAATAAAGAAAGGGTGAAAAATCAATTGCTCCTATGTTAATGTGCAATTTCTCTTGTATGAATATGTTTGGTGTGGGTTTTCGATCATCTGTGATTTACGTATGATTCTTAAGTGTTTTTCTAAGAGTTGTTTTATAATTTTCCTATTTTCTCTACAAAATACCTATTAGGAAAATAATTAACAATCACAGGAAAATGACAAATATTGAAAAACCCACATTAAATACAACTTTAAAATATGGAAAATAGAACAGACAAACTATGATAATGAACAGTTTCATATGGGGAATTGGAAAAAAAAATATCATGAAGAACATTTTGTTATGGAGAGGTTCAAACAGTTGAGAAAAAAAATAATATCATAAAACATATTGGTACAAGACAAAAAGAGAAATTGGAAAAGAGCTATTAGGAAAACACTTAAGAATCACAACTAATTTGCCAATTCAAAATTCAAGCTACATTATTCCCCACTAGATATTATAGAAAAACATGAAGAACAATTTGTTGTGGGGAAGTTGAAAAAGATGAGGAAGAAAGAATATAATGAAGCATATTGATATAAGAGACTTCCATCCCACGTAATTAGCAAGCTTGACCCCTTACATAAACATACCTGGGCAGTTTGTTTCAGGGAGCTTCAAGCAGATTAGGAAAAAAAGATTATCATGAAACATATTGATACAAGTTTCAAGCTATGTTCTTTTTAAAAAAATATTGAAGACAAATAGAGAAATTGTATAAGAGGTGTTAGAATAACAATTATTTGCTACAAGTTTTTTTACATGGGTATTTTGCATAAATGATTTGTGTACAGTATTTAATGCCAAGCAATGTAGGTCGAATTTACAATTAAGCCTATGGCGATATATGCATTTTCCACAAAGTGCTACATCATATACTTGTTGTCATAGCCTAAAGAAAATAGGTATCGTGATAAAGAACTGGGTTTAAATAATTGTTTTTCCAGGTTGAAAAGATATGTGTATAAGTGTGGAGGGAAAAATAGTTTGGTGGCTTTTAAGTGTTATTCTAATAGCTCTTTTATCTATTCAACTATATATTTTTAATTTGAGAAAAAAGGAATATAATGAAACATATTGGTATAATAGAACAAGCGAAATTCGAAAAGAGCTATTAGGAAAACACTTAAGAATCATAGGAAAATGACAGATGTTCTAGAACCCACATTAAATAGAAGTTTAAAATTTGGAGAATAGAACAAACAAACTATGATAATGAACAATTTGTTATGGGCAACTGGAAAAAAGAATATGATGAAGAAGAGTTTGTTGTGGGGAAGTTGAAATAGATGAGGAACAAAGAATATAATGAAGCATATTGATATAAGACATTGCCAGCCCACGTAATTACCAAGCTCCACCCCTTACATAAACAAACCTCTTTCCCTTAAAGTTATGACATCAAAGAAAACGCAACAATATAAGATATTATATATTAAAACACCAGAGTTTTCCCAAGTTTTTTATTGTGGGATATATGATGAAACTCCACGAAATCTCCTGTGGCCATTTCATCCTGTTTTTGCTCAGGGATTTGGCTAGAGTCCATGGGGATTCATGATGCCAATATGGTAGGGAAGAAAATGAGCGTGGCTTTTGTGGTTTTACTTTTAACACCATATATTTACTGTTACATACATTTATGTGTACACAAATTTTTGTGTGAATTTAGCTTCAATAGATATACTATATAATAAAATGTATTTCATGTTAGAGCAAGTCATAGGGAAGGAAAAATATGTTTCTCATGTCATACTATACAATTATATGTTTCTAATGTTGCCTAAAAACAAGGCATACCTTCTAATTCAATTATTCTAACAATGCAAAACATCTGTGTCATCTCATTTCATTCTTCTTCTAACCCATAAATCACAAGCACAAAAAATTGTTTTATTCCCAAAATTATTGAGTACATATTACTCATAACATGTTTCTTTTATGAAAAATTCATTTGTGATGAGCATTATAACTAATATTCAAATAAACAATGACTTTTTTAAAGAATACTTGTTTATTCAATAATGCCCCATGCATTGCGTTATCTAAAGATAAATAATACTCAATCAATTCATTCATTATACCTAGACAAAAATATCAAAGATCAATTTCCTCTTTTATCCAAATGGTTTTTATTCTTGCAATGCATTGCCTTATCTTAAGATAATTAACCTAGACAAAAACATAAAATATAGATGTACATCTAAGCATAACAACTATAAGACTAAAATACATATAAAATTATTTCATACCTAAAATTAACATTGCAAATAATGAAGACGATATAACATGGGGTTTAAAATGTTATACAATGCTCCAATTAAATGTAGAGGTATAAAATAATTTCTACACCAAAGTTAAATGTAGAGGTATAAAATAATTTCTACACCAAAGTTAACTGCTTACAACATTTTCAAATTATGTAAGTCAAATTTATATTGAAAACATAGCTTTTCTTTAATTGATCTATCCACTTGATTATTCATATAAATATATAAATTGATTTTCAAACATCTTTGTTCCTTACAATGTACTCGACAAATATTATCCTCGTTCACCTCCTACTATATACTAAGCTCGCGTTATTCCATATTCAATTATTAACTTGCTTTCCCTTTTTGGACTCATTCTTGAACAATTTCAAATATTTATGAATATTTGTACTTTACATTGCATTAGAAAAACAAGATTCTTCCTCCTTCCTCACTAAATACCCATACATAGAGGATCCCTATCGACTGATCGTTGCATGCCTGTGCATGCGACTGCTAGTTATATTTCTTATCCATAAAGATCCTTCAAACTTTCTTGTTTTGCTATTAAAATAGAAGAAAAGGGTATTAAAATATAAATTATCACTCCTCATGATAGCTCTTTGATAGAGGAGGTTAAACTAAAGGGTCTCTAATACAATATTTCTCATACAATAATATTATATTATGAAGCACATTTATAAAGGAAAATAAATTAATCTAATCTAATCATAGGTAAATAAATGATAGTTTGTAGAAAATGATGAGAAATGTAAAAAGATTATTTTAAAATTGAATGGATTTAAATTTGAGGTATATTGAAATTTGGAATAACAATTAAAAAATTAGTAAATTTTCTAAGGATAAAAATACTTTATTGTGAATATTAATCATATTAAATATATTTTTCTATTTAACAAATTGTTCTAAACAAGCAATAGAATAGGCATAGCTTCATGGATGTTTGAAGCACCCTTATTCTAAAAGGAGTGTTAGAAATCTCCCTTGGGAAATATTTTACAAATCCTTTTTGAGTTTTATTACATCAACTTACCACCTTCAATAAGCTTTTACATCACCTTCTTTATCTCCACCTTTGCATACTTTTTCCTTTTTCCTTTGTTATTGTCAGAAGTTGAATCCATTATGAACCTTTGATGGAAGTTTGTGCTCACTACCAAAAGCATGCCTAGGGGACCACCCAACAAGAGAAATTATCAATAAGATTAAAAATAGCCCCTTTCTTTTCTACTATAAAACCTCATTAGAGGAGAATTCCATAATTCTTTGTTATCATACATGAAATTCCATGGGCTTGCATGAGTTACAATCCCATTGCAACTCTAAATTATGATAGTCAAACTTAAAAGATAACTAGGGTTGATGAATGGCTATGCCTTGTCAAGAATCTAACCTACCAAACCCCTTGATGGGAATTGTGGCATTTTGTGCTTTTATCTAACATGTAATCATGAATAAACACTCTTTGTAATGAAATAACCAACCCTTATAAGTTTTAAATTTTTAATTGATTAATTTTCTTATTTTAAAAAAATATTATTAGTTTTATATTTTTCCCTCTAATTTATTTTAGCAATACAAGTGATACCATATTATTATGAAAGAAAACCCTTGTTAAGTGACTTGAGCATTAGGCTTCTATGTATTTCTAGGTAATATTTTTATTATATCAAAAATAGAGTTAATGGTATTGTAAATTAGTTGATTCAGTTAGTTAATGTGTTAATATCATAGGTAAGTAACGCACTTGTAATAATATAAATAATTGGTGTATTTGAATTAGTTCATAGTTTTGAATAATGGTCTTAAGCTTGAGAAACTCTCAAGTTATTATGCTTAATCTTACTTTGAGTCAATTTGGTTGGATTCATGGTGTGATCTTATGTATACTATGATATATTTTGTTTGATCTATCAAATTTTTGGTTTGCTCACTAGGAGTTTTATCTAAGGCTATAGGCTTCACTATCAATTTTTTTCCTAAGTGTTGTACCCATGATTTTTTTTACCATCAAATCCTTATAATAATCCATATACCATTGATATTAATTTAGGTTTGAATTTTGGTCGAATCCAAGGAGATACATATCACTCACAAGATGGAATAATATTGGTAGGTTCCATGAAACTTATTTTATTTGTTTGATGCTTATGTACATGTGAATGTGACTTGGAATTACAATATGAATACACAATTAATTAATGACATGTATATAGGATGAGAGTCTAAAAATGTAAATTCCATGGTATTACAAGATAATGGACCAAGAGATTCATAGATAGTAGGGATTCATTGAATACGATTGGGTAGGTGAATTTGACTTGAATATGAGTCTAATTCTATGCTTTTTTTCATTGTTTTTGATTGAGTGATATGGTATTTCATGATGAAAAATACTATTGGACTATCATATATTGGGGTTAAGTATTGAGGTGTAGTTTTTCTAGCTAGGAGTTTCTATGGCTTTGATAACTTATGGTAGAGTTTGGTCTACCACTTGATCATTCTACTATTATTTGGTGTGAATAAAATTTACATTCACATTTCATGTAACATAGTGGAGCATAAATAGATAAAGCACATGAATATTCACATGCATTTCATTTGATAACTTATCCATGATAGTGTTTTCTCCTTAGAGTATTTATATACAAGATAGGAGTATGTTGCTCACATCTTCACTAAGACTAGCATCACCTCATTATCTTGAGTTCTATTATATATTTGGGGTAAAGGAATTTATTCTTGGGGACCTTGAAATATCCTTCCTTTATATTTAGTTATCATTTTGGAGAGGATTTTTTCCATAGGGTTTCCTCTTATTAGCCTATTTACACTAGATTAAGTTCACTTAGTGGCTTTGTTACATCCTACAGGAAAATAACATGTTCTCACACTTTTTGCAAGTGTTCTACTTGTGTCACACTTACTTTAGAGTTATTAAGTATTTCACACTCACCTTACTTCTTCCACCTTGTCCTACATATACAAGGAGTGCATTATATATTCTTATACATTTTTAATGATTTTTTTTGACATTATTTGTGCTAATTTATTTGTAAATGTATTATAGATATTGCATTCGTTTTATTGCTATTACAAAACCTATGACACTAAATCTTTTGCCACTAAAGGTTGGAGTTGGAAGCAATGAAAAATGTGTTAATGTAGTACATGTCCTCAAAGGAATATTGATGCTCAACTAGTATAATACAATAATCATCTAATAAGTGCGTAGTTATAATTCACTAGGTGGAAGAAGGGAGAGAAATATCTAGAGTGAATCTTTGTGCATAATAAGGTAGCCAAAGATCCCTATAAAATTAATTCATAAAAGATCCAAAGGTAAACCTTATCTCATGGAGTGAGAATGAACAAATTTATTATAGAATCTCTCATTCATGGATAAGAGAGTAGAAGCATCATAAAATAGAGCTTGGATAACTTAGAGAAAAATGTCTCTAAAATCCAATACTTTGACCATAATGAGGTTGTCAGATAGCTCTAAATAAATCTATAGAAAGATAATTAATTTTTTAGAGCTCATGAACTATTCCATCACTTCTCAAATTCCAATAATATTGTATAAGATATGATAATTTTTTATGAAATCGATTTGATCTAGCCAAAAAAATAGAGGGAAGGTGGGGAGAAATATGTAGAGTAAGGGATATAAAAGGAATTTTATATGAAACATAGTAAGGGATATTAACATAAAAGAGGGGTAAAAATTTATTAAAACAAGAAAAAATTACAAAGGAAGGCCATTAAATAGCCTTATGAAGCTCCACCAAATGGTCCAACTGTTGAGACAAATCTGGGTAAAAGAAATTTTATATGAAACATTAAATAAAGTGACAGGATTCCAACTAGTGATAAGCTCTAGATCCCTAGAATTATAATAAATTTAACATTACCATGATTTGTCAAATTCATAAGGAAATATTTATAGAGAGATTACTTATAAGATCTAAGTAGGTCAAGTCCCATGAAGTGCTAGGTAGACTAGTAAAATATGTATGGAAATCCATCTAATCTTGACACATTAACATTCTCCATATTCATTAGCACATCCCACAACTCATCTGATGTGAGTTGAGCATCATAGGCTACATTGGTTGAGTTAGGTTGGCACCACCTCTAGGCATTTTTGAAGCATTTAGAAAAAATAAATACAAGTCATTCTATATCTATCTTTATGATTGACAAATTGAAATAGCAATTCACCAACACTTCCAATGCTTGGCCAAGCCAATTTGTTCCAAAACAAGAGGAAGAAGAACAAGAGTCCTCCAATCTTTCCAACTCGTCTGTGAGAATTGGGTGCTCCTGCAGTCTGGAGGGCATGCTCTTTGAGCGCTTATGGTGTTATAAATATTAGCCACATTAAAAAGCTTTATGCATGCTGACATATAGTTTGTTGTCTAGTTCCTTTACCATCCCTCAAGTTTGAAGAAATATTATGTAAATCTTTAAAGAGTTTTACAACATCAACCTATCACCTTAAATAAGCTTGTTCATCACCTTCTCTATCTTTGTTTTGCATACTTTTTCATTTCTCTTTTTTTTCCTTTGTTGTTGCTTGAAGTTGAAGCCATTATGATCCTTTATTGGAATTTTGTGCTCAAAACCAAAAGCATGCCTAGGGGACTACCCAACAAGAGAAATTTTCAAACAAAATAACAATAGCCCCTTGCTTTTCTACTATTAATCATCATCAAAGGAACATTACATAATTATTTTTCATCGTACATGAGCTACCATGGGCTTACATGAATCAAATTCCCATTGCAAGTACAAACTATGATAGCCAACCTTAAAAGATAACTAGGGTTGGTGTATAGCTACGCCTTGTTAAGAATCACAGGTCTACCAAACCCCTTGACGGGAATTGTTGCATTTTGTGGTCATGTTTAACATGCAACCATGACTCAATACTCTCCATCATGAAAAAGACAACCCTTATTTTTTTACTTTTTAAAATTATCATTTTTCTTATTAACAATATTATAACTATTTTTGTATATTCCCTCTAACTTCCTTTAGAAATATAAGAACTGCCATCTTATTATGAAACCAAATCCTTATTAAGAAGTGTTAGGCTCCCATATATATCTAACAACTAGTTTTTGGACACCACTGAGCTGTTTTCCAATCTAAACCATTATCAATTTTCCTTCCCTACCCATACATGGTCATCTATTTTTCCAAAGATTTAATGGCACCTGAGTTGTCCATAATCTTTGGCATTATCCTTGCTCCATACCTTAAAACATCTTCAACTTGGATTTGAATTGCACATCCAATTTTTCCTAGAAGGTAGAGACTTCTCACTTTAATAATTTTTTTTTTTGAAAATACCATTAAAATTCACTTATTCAAAATCTCTTGGAAACTACTCTGTAGTTGCATATGCTTGGTATATGCCTTTTGTAGCCCATCAAAAGTTTATAGTAGGCACGTTCAATTTTATGAAGTACACAAGATAACCTGTGACCCAAAAGATCATCAATTATATATGTTTCTATCTTCTTTGTCTCTTTTTTGGCTAACTTCTCATTTTCTTTAAATTGGTTTAACTACTCCTTTTGGTCCTTTATTCTTGCAGAAATTTTGTCTCTATCCTATATTGAAAATTTTGTAGATGTGTCAGATGTTCTTTTTATTATTACATTCTTAGAGATCTGCTAATCAAAATCAATAATTCTTTGTTTATTTCTAGCAAGGGTCATTGCCCATATAGCAAAGGTTTCCAAATTTGGACTAAAACCTGATCCTAAATATGCATCCTCACCCTAATGCCTAATAGTATTCAAAGCAATAATTGAAGCAAGGTCTCATTCTGGCAATAGGAGCACTCAACTTTCTTTCACAATCCTCATTCCTTCCTTAGAAGTTATCCTTGAAGCATAATAGTACATCTCTTGGAGGAATTTCCTAGTAACCTCCTCATGTTGTGAGGGATCAAATCTTTCATTTACCTTATCCAATTTAACATTGAATTCATCCTGCTTGACTTTGATTATGAAATCCTTGAACTCCTTGGAAGTTACAAATCTATCATCATCTAAGAACTGAGTAAAATCCAAGACTCTTACGCCATCAATTCAATTAAATCATCATCATAAAATTTTATTGCAAGCCTATCATCAGCTACTTAATCATTTCCTTGGTCAAATTGAGTCCAGAAGGGAAATGCTAATCAACCTCTTCATTTCCAAGAATATTCTCAACAATATCTTCTTCTTGCCTACTCTCTCCTTCATCAGGATTTACTGAATAATTAACCAGTAGTTGAACACCATCTAGTACTGGATGGATTGTTGTAGCATACATTGAGGATTGTGCTTGCATTGCCTCCTCATGAATAGATTACTCAACTTCTACTCCTGTAGGTCCCTGTTCAATAGGCTTTGTCTTGAAACATGAGCCACTTTTAAAATAGTCAAACACATTTTCCATCCTTTTAATAGGATTTATAATGTTAGCAAAAGGGCCCTTGTAAGAGGGATTGTTGATTATTCTCTTTTCTTCAGATTGGACCATGAATTTCCATTGTTGCTTCCTCTTTATCACTTCTTCCTTTATTTGGAGATTCCTAATGATATCATTCTAGGCATGGAATTGGTGATTAAATTAAGGCCTTCCTCTTTCTAATCTCATTTTGTTGATGCAACCCTTAGGAAAATAATTCCATGTAGGGCCCACCTTCATCCTATAGTTTTGTAACATTGTAGGAAAAAATCTAGCCCCTCCTTAGTAGTGTCAATAAAGTGGGAGAATTACATCCCACTTGGAATAAGTGACCCTTTTTTTATTAGTCTAAAATGGAATTTATTCGACTTGTTAAGATGCCACATTATCTTTATAAAAGTTAGCCTATCTATCACAAACCCTGGAAGACAATGTGGCTGGATAGGGTACCATATATTTTGAAGATTGTTCAATTATAATACAAGTACCAATCCCTCCAATTATGTTCAATTCCATTTGTTGGATAAAATTGCAAGGGATTGAGAAAATTGATTAATTTTTTAGAAAGATTTTCTTTAGATTAGAGGTCGTGGTTATTCAATACATCATACACAAAAACACTCTCAAAAACCAAATAGTTTGCAAAGGAGCAATGGGAGTCCTAAATATAAGTCCACATTTGGACTAGCAACCTATTTCCTTCTTCATCATGTGTCTTCAAATTTATGAGCCCAGTCCATATCTTCTCCCCACTATAAAGAATTATATGCATTAGCAAATAATACCATTTGAAATATAGGCCAACCTTTGGGTCCTTTTAGGTCAATTAGCTATGTGAATTTACTTTGCAATAAAGGTAGCATAATCAAAACTTATGTTGACATTCCTATGTTGAATTTCTACAACTAGCATCATTATATAAATGGGAATTTTGATTTGATAGTCCTCCTCCAATATTTGGAATACTAAAAAATGCATATTGACAAAATAATCTTCATAAATGTCAAAGTTGAAGAGCTCAACTTCATCTTTGGAAAACTCAACCAATTTCCTTTTAAGACTCCTTTTGTGTTGTGGGAGCCATAAAACTCTAAAAATATGTTTCTCATTATCCCATTCTCCCCTAAGAGCACAAAAATCTATGCTCACACTCACCGAGACATTTAGATCAAAAGTTTCAACAATTGTTTCCCTAGAAATCTCCAATAGATGAGATCCC
This sequence comes from Sequoia sempervirens, assembly GCA_007258455.2. Classification (NCBI taxonomy): domain Eukaryota; kingdom Viridiplantae; phylum Streptophyta; class Pinopsida; order Cupressales; family Cupressaceae; genus Sequoia; species Sequoia sempervirens. The sequence continues at coordinate 9,107 of VDFB02148602.1, read as the reverse complement.
TTCTAACTTTTTATTACCCTATCCTTGTCATCGTAACCCTAAATGAGGGATTTGATAAAATGCACATTAATGAAGGTATTGGGAACAACTAATTTTACCAAATCTTGAGTCCACAAGTTGGGCACAAGTCTATTGAATTTACTCCTTTTATGACCATATTCAAACAAAGTCCACCCTTGCTAAGGGATAATCACATCACTTATTTGTGAAGCTCAATCAAGTAGTCTATTAGTCAAAACCCCTATCCCCTGAGCATGCTTTGCTCTCTTTGTTGACCTAGGAAATTGGTTAATTAGCTCATCTTCCATGAATCTCTTAGTGCCCTTCAATATTTACACTTTGTTCACTCATTTTTATGTTTTTAATTTTTTTTGAATTGTCTAGGATTTCTTTCTTTTCACACAATCACTGAATTTCCTAGGGTTTTAATTTCCTTCAATTATTAAATAAAATAATCTGAAAACCCTTTTCTTTATAATCCTTTTCACAATTCAAAAATAAATTTAAGAAAGCAATTGACTAGAGTACTTACTCATGAAAATGCTTGAAAACCCTAGCTCTCTTCACATGCAATTATCTCTGGGAGCTCAAATCTTTAGATTTATTCAAAGAACCTTTAATTATGATGATTGAAAAAAAGGTAAATAGGTGTCCACCTTTTAGGAGATGGAACTTTGGGACCTATTTCACACTTTACTTCACTAGGAACCTAGATCCCTCAACTAAGTGGCTTGATGGAGGAAGGGACTAGGGGATTCCTATTGAAATTGGATGGGGGTTCACCATTAAATGAAGCTAAGAAGGAGAAATACAAACACATATGCAAAAAACCCTAGAAACTCGAGAGCATGAAATCAGATTGATAAACTAGAATGAAACAAAAAAGTATCTGGAAGAATAATGGAGTCAAAGCAAGGTCTGCAATTCTGAAAATCTATAGAAAGATAAATAATTTTCTAGGGCTCATGAACTATTCCATCACTTCTCAAATTCCAATATTATTGTATAAGATATAATAAATTTTGATGAAATCGATTTGATCTAGCCAAAAAAGAATAGAGGGAAGGTGGGGAGAAATATGCATAGTAAGGGATATAAAAGGAATTTTATATGAAACATTGAATGGATTGACAAGATTCCAACTGGTGATAAGCTCTAGATCCCTATAGTTTATAATAAATTTAACATTACCGTGATTTATCAAATTCATAAGGAAATATTTATAGAGCGATTACTTATAAGATTGAAGTAGGTAAAGTCCCATGAAGTGCTAGGTAGACTCGTAAAATATGTATAGAAATCCATCCAATCTTGACATATTAAGATTCTCCATATTCATTAGCACATCCCACAACTCATCTAATGTGAGTTAAGCATGATAGGCTACATTGGTTGAGTTAGGTTGGCACCACCTCTAGGCATTGTTGAAGCACTTAGAAAAAATAAATACAAGTCATTCTATGTCTATCTTTATGATTGGCAAATTGAAATAGCAATTCACCAACACCTTCAATGCTTGGCCAGGCCAATTTGTTCCAAAACAAGAGGAAGAAGAACAAGAGTCCGCCAATCTTTCCAACTAGTCTGTGAGAATTGGGTGCTCCTGAATTCTGGAGGGCATGCTCTTTGAGCGCTTATGGTGATAGTGATGCTTGAGAGGAGAGTGCAGGGCCATGGCCATCCCAAGAGAGGAGAGACGAGAGAGAGAATGTATTGCAATGATCATGCTCATTCTATTGTGTATTGCTTACTCTGATGATGGTGATGCTGATGGGGATGTTGTTGCTGGCTTGGCCTTAATGCCTGTCTATTAACATGATTTATAAAACTCACCATGACTGGGCACAACAGGTAGACACAGAGTGAGAATCCCGCGGGTAGACACAGAGAGAGTGTCCTGCAGGTCGACACAGAGAGAGAATCCCGGCCAGAAGCATCTAATTTCTCAAAATGAGTATGATATATCTCTTGGCCTCGGCCACCGCTTGCTTGCCTTGGTGTCCCACGCTTTCCATGTGCCATACCTTCTAATTTAATGGTATGCTTGTCTCATGGTTTCAACCCCTAGAAGCATCACAGCTAAACATCATGTGGCCAACCAATTTAGGTTAGAAACTTTAAGTCTAATCAAAATTTGTAATTGGAATCCCCTGTAATTTGCAGATCACATGACAGGTTTTGTCATTCCATTCATAAAAAAAGGCTTCCTCTCCAAACGTGCAGAAGTTGTTTTTCTAATTGATGATATAGGAAGTAAAATCTCTATCCAATTTTTTGGCCGCATGAGCAATACATTTATATTTCTTATCCACGGAGATCCTTCAAACTTTCTCGTTTGGTCATTAAAAAAGATAAATATTAAAATATAGAATTTTACTAGCCGTTTAATAAAGGGGTTTTAAATATAGGGCCACTAAATATGTCACGCATTTATAAAGGTAAATAAATATATTTAAGTTAATTAAAAAATAATTTAAAAATTGAATGGATTTGAATTTGATGTATATAGAAATTTAAAATAATAATTAAAAAATTAGCGATTTGTTTAAAGATCAAAATATTTTGTTGTAAATATTGGTCACATTAAAAAGTCTTATGCATGCTGACATATGGTTTCTTGTCTAGTTCTTTTGCTATCCCCCAAGTTTGAAGAAATATTATGTAAATTTTTAAAGAGTTTTACAACATCAACCTATCACCTTCAATAATCTTGTTCATTACATTCATTATCTTTGTTTTGTATAATTTTTCAAATCTCTTTTTTCCTTTGTTGTTGCTAGAAGTTGAAGCCATTATGAACCTTTTATGGAATTTTGTGCTCAAAATCAAAAGCATGCCTAAAGGACCACCCAACAAGAGAGATTGTCAAACAAAATAACAATAGCCCTTTGCTTTTCTACTATTAATCCTCATCAAAGAAACATTACATAATTATTTTTCATTGTACATAAGCTGCCATGGGCTTGCATGAATCAAAATTCCATTGCAACTCCAAGCTATGATAGTCAACCTTAAAAGATAACCAAGGTTGACATATAGCTATGCCTTATTAAGAATCACAGGTCTACCAAACCCCTTGATGTGAATTGTTGCATTTTGTAGTCATGTTTAACATGCAACCATGACTAAACACTCTCCATCATGAAAAAGACAACCCTTGTTTTTTTTACTTTTTAAAATTATTATTTTTCTTATTAACAATATTACCCTTAAAACCAATATTAACAAATTATTCTGGGTTCCGGGATCCCATCAAAACCTGTATTTTACCCTTAATCAAAACAATATTATAACTATTTTTGTATATTCCCTCTAACTTCTTTTAGTAATATAATAAATGCCATCTTATTATGAAACCAAACCCTTATTAAGAAGTGTTAGGCTCCCATATATATTTAACAACCAGTTCCTCAACACCATTGAGAAGTTTGTGAATTCAAACCATTATCAATTTTCCTTCCCTACCCATATATGGTCATCTATTTTTCCCGTTCCAACATGTTTAGAGATCAAACATGATTTATTATCAAAATAATTAAATACAATTAATCAAGACTTATTAGTGTAAAGTAAAGGGAAGGTCCTTATCTTAAAATTCCCCACTTGACATTTACATTGAATGACATAAAGAGAAGATAAAATATAAATCAATTGGTAGAGGAGGCAAGGCCCATGACCTCTCTACACAAACTAAATTTCTCCATGCTCATTGGATTAGTGAGAGAATCTACAACATTAACCAAAGTGTAAACATTTTATATCATGACCTAACCACTCTCAATCATCACATGGATTAAGTGATATTTAACATCCATATGCTTCTTAAATTAATGGTAAAATAAATTCTTTTCTAACTAGAAGAATTTAGTTGTCACATCCAATCTCGACTTGCATGAAATCAAAGTCAAAACTCAATCAAAATCTCTATAACCACACTACCTCCTTATAGTAATATTCCATAACCATGTACTATGCTTATATAGTGGAGAACACAATAATAGTTTGTCATGTATTCATCCAACTAATAGCTCCTCAAAAAAAAAATGCACATAACCACTTATGAAAATCTTGAAATCCAAATCACTAAGTCAATCTAACTCAACAAAGAATTGTACATCAAGAAAATTTCTTGTGCCATCATTAATCCTAGAATAGAAAATATGATAATTGAAGTTCCTCATAAATATATAATTTTTTTTACATAAATTATGCTCTCTACCGAGTTTAGACATAAACCTACTAAGGACTCCCACTACTTGAAAACTATAAGAACTTTAAAGATCATAGCATAGATTAATATTCATATGGTATTACTAGATGAAACATTAAACATATCTTCAAAATAGTCCAGTAACTTATAAAATTGATCCAATGATTACTTATTATTGATAGGTACATGAATATTAGTGATTACAATTACGAATGATATCTAGATGCAATTTCATATTTCTATCATTTGAATGGTGACATGGAACATGTGATACACAAAAAACATAACATAATTGAGATGTTCAAACACTCTATCTTCATGGCCTACAAATTGAAGCACATGCTTCATATACTAAGGATTTGATTTGGCAACATTCCACTAAAAACACATGTCCACAAGTCCCCAATGATTTTAAATATTAGACTAAGTTTATATTTATCTAGTGCACCATCTAATCGATAATATACCAATTTTATATACCAATTTTAACCTTGAGAGAGTCTACTGTATTAAAATCATTGTTGTAAATTAGCTAGTTAGAAAATGGTATATTATCAACCAATGTCATAAAATCACTATTTTAAGACCATTATTTACAATTTCAATGTAGAAAACCTCCATAATCGTCCTATTAACATCAATGGTCACCCACATGACACACTCGTTGGGATAGTACCCAAAGGAAATCAAAATAGAGCTTAATATAAGGTACATTCACATGCACATGCTACTACATCCATCCTCATATGAGGTGATTGAGATGAAATATTGAGGCCAAATAATTTTTAAAATTTCTTGAATCAAAAGCACCAAAAAAATGAAAGGAATATGACCCATACTAAAATTTTCACACCAATTATACATAGATTTTACATCATCAATGCACAAAATAATCATGTTCCAAAGACAAACTTCATCAAAACCTTCATAACAAACCTCTAAACACCATCCTGGCTGCCAAATACAAAGTGATCATAGAGACAAATTTTGGGGCTGCCGAGGGCTACTAAGGAGAACTAAGGGGGAGTTGAAGAAACCTTAAGCCATACACAAAAGCACACAGTAAAATAATGAACTAGACCGGAGTATTCAAAAGATTTTCACACATATACATCCACATAGTTGCAAAGCGACATTGCTTCTAGAATTTATCAGGTATGCTTCACTTCAACATTATTAGTTCCTGCAGAGAACTATAGGCACCACCAAGATCTTAACTAGTTATTAATAATTCTCTTTTTGACCAATGAGTGCTAAAACATTTTTTCTATTTGAATTTTTATTATCTATTATCTATTATCAATGTATACATGCCAATTATATAACAAAACATATTTCAAAATTCAATTCTCTTCAATCTAATTTGTAGACAAATTTCACCCGATTAATGCGCATCCATTACTTCCATTACTGATTATTAGGAATGGTGGGTAATAAAAAAATATTCAACTAATTTTTAAGAAAAAATTTAAACTCTTCAAAATTTATTTACTTGTTATATTTTCCATTCTATTAAATTCAAATATATAAAATAATCTAATAACAAATTCAAATAAATAATATATTTTTAATATATTATATTATTAATTTAACAACATATTATAATATATATACTATATAATACATATGTAACATATATAATATCTAATATATAATTTTAACATCATATTATAATATTATAATATATATACAATATATATGTAACATATATACCATCTAAAATATAATTTAATATATTAGATAATAATATTTTAATTTTATATTTTAATTTTAAATTATGTAATATATTATCTTTTTAATAATTTAATATATATTTAATATATTATATTATTAGATATTTTTAATATATATTATATTAGATTATATATTAAATTAAATTAACATCTAATATATTAAATTAATCTTGTTAATTATATCTTTTGAAAACAAAACAAACATATTTTGTCTAATTTTTCTTTTTAATGTTAAAAGAGCAAAAGGTTTATTTTTAATAATAAAAAAATATAAAATATGGTTGATCTCAATTGCTATTAGATAAAAAATTCAACATCTGATTTCAAGGAAATAATTTATCATTTCATTACAAAGTATAAGAAAAGTTACAATGGCTCAACATTTTCGATTTATAAAATATATTAAATTTTATATTATTTCAATAATGAATAAATTTAATGGTATGAAAGATAAATTTATATTATGATTATTTTAATTAGATAGTGATAAAGTATCTTTCTATTTTAAAATTTGATACAAAGTTGTATTTCAATAAACTAAACACTTGTTGAAAAATAAAAAAGTGTGTGTAACTATAGCTATTGTATATGATAGCTAATCTATATTATATATGAGTAGAACTATAAAAATTGCATGTTTATTATCTTTTTGTTTTAAACATTTTAAATTATTTATTATAAAGTAGCCTAAGTGTGTGAACAAAAGGTATTAAGGAGTCACATACATGATTAATAAAAACTAAAACACACCAAACATATAAAAATAATAAAAACTAAAATACAACTAACATATATATTTCGAAAAAAATTACATCCCACAAAAGTCAAATATAAATAGTGTTAGTTAATAGATTATTCACTATTTGAAATTTTCAACTTTTTTCTCTATTGTTCAATCATATAAATAATTACTAACCAACAGTTGGGTAAATTATTTCTATATGGAATAATTTACCTCTGAATTTTATGAGGTACAACTCCCTCGTTTGATAAGAGAATAGAAATAATTTACCTCTGAATTTTATGAGGTACACAACTCCCTCATTTGAGTTCTTTGAGTTTTAAAAATCTTTAACATGGGTATGCTTTTAACTAGAAAGCAAGAAAGGTCAAAATAATAGGAGCAACACAAATCAATAAAATACTACCAGTGAATCTTTTATTGAACAAAATCTAATTTGTAAGAAAACAATCAAAACATAGACTAATTGCATTCCACAAAGCATAAAATAGTAAACTTATCAACCAAAAATAATTCTAAACTCGAGAAGATTAGATACTAGAAATGGTTCTCACATTCACACAAAAATGCAATAACCAATGAAACCAATCACAATGCATAAACTATAACATGGATTTCATTTCATTCATTTATCAAAAACTATAAGCTCACAAACATACAACCTCCTCTTCCTATTTGAATTACTTTCTATCCATTTCCCTTTTTCAAAAATTTCTCATAAGAAGTTCTTTTTCTCATAAGAAGTTCTTTCGGTAACATCATAGTTTATATACATTTACAAGAGTAATTGCTTCTTGAAAGTAACTTAAAAGAAGAAGTTAAGAGCCCCTTAAACTTCTCAAGACCTTAAGTTATTTAGAAAAAAAAACCAATAAAAACACGAGGCAATATTGGGCTCGGGTGGTGCACTATCAATCTCTTTCTTCAATACCTTAATATCCTCACATATTTTCTTCATGTTTGTGACAACCTTTGTTCCCCTTACCAACATATCCTCAAGGTCCAATATTTTGTGACCTTCCCATAAGACTTTAAACATGAATCTTATCAATCATTTCTTTTCCACTTTAAATAGAGAAATGATCAAAATGTAGTTCAATTTGGCCAATGGGTTGAGTAGAAAGGTTAACAAGATATCTTAAATAATTGGTTAAAGCATTAACCTATTGTTTTAACTGGTCTTTTATCTAGTTGTCTTTTTCTATCATTTCTACAAGCCTAGTAGTTGACACCTAAAAATTGTGGACATCTCAATCTCTTGTAGAGGGTCCTAGATTAATCCTAGTGATACTAAAATCACTTGCAATCATTTGACTAGCCTCTTTTTGAGTGGAGAGATGAGCAACCTCAACATACATATTTCCCTAGGAGGGATCATTCAACAATTAGGATGTGATTTTAGGTTTTTGACATGTGGCATTCTTTGGATTAATTGAGACACAATATCCTTATTGGGTAGACTCAAGTCAACCACCTTTTTTTTCTTGGTTAAAAATTGTTCTAACCATGAGATAGATGAAGGTGTGGGGACATTACTAGTTCTTGGAAAATAAAATTGAAGTGACCTTTTGAGAGGAGATGTATCAGATACCTCACAAGCATTTTCCAAATTCCTACTTCCTAAGGGATCCTCAACATCATCTCCACTACCTCTAGAGGTAGTCTACTATGTTGTGGATGCCATTTTTTGAAGTGATGAAGACCTCCTCTAACTAATCTATGATTTCTTTGTAGCTTGCTTAGCTTTCCAAGGGGCGGGATTTTTCATTTTAGCCTTATTTTTCATTACCCATTCCTTTATTCACCTAAGTACTATTTTCATCTTAGCCTCAATGGTTTATATTTCCTTAAAAATCCAATATATTGGTAGGATGGGTTGGATTTGTATGCGTTCTATGAAGATATGATCAACTAGATTAGAGTCATCATCTTCAATACCCTAGATATCACAATTTAATCTGAAAGTTACAATATACCTTAGTAACAACCTCATCCATCCTCTTCTCCTTACTTCATATTTGTCTGCACAATCTACCCGATATTCTTCCAAATTCAGAATGTGAGCTTCAAATGAGAACTTATAATTATTTTTGAATGAATTTTTGACAACTTTTCTCAAGGTTGTGGAAACCTTATTGAATTTTTCAATAGAGGTTTCAAAACCTCTAGAAATTTCCAAAATTAAACTTCAATGCCTTTGATCTTTCCAAACTTTTATGAGAGCTCATGGTGGAACCAAAGTATTAAAAGTTTTTGACTTTGGACTTAGTTGTGGAAACCATGTTGGGTCTTGATGATGGTTGTGAAACCATAGAAGCCAAAATAAAATAACTCACCATCCCAAGGACGCGACAACCCTTTGGAGTTTAATGAGGTTTCTAAAACCTTTTGACTTCTAACAAAGGTTTCAAAACCTTCAATA